>CABEGB010000758.1:695972-790505 GCA_901521435.1 Crematogaster levior
AGGGATTAAAACCGGGAGAGAGCTCTCTCCCGGCGGGGGCTAGCCGAGAGCGGGGGCTCTCGGCTGACCTGTCCCCCATTACGGGTGGTGGGGGTTGTTGGAGCCCAACTCCCCCCCCGACTATCAGCTACGAGCAGAGGCCCTGCCAATACGGGCCAGCCCGAGGGGGGGAGGGAAGCATGCCATTAGGCGATCCCCCTCCCCCCCTCAGTCAGGGCACGCGAGGCTATCCCGGTGAGGTTTTAGTGGGTATGCCGGCTAGGTTAGGTTCTTTCTGCCTAGCCGGAGACTCCCACATAACCCTTGGGGTTTCCCCAAACCCCAAGGGCATCCATAAAGGATTTCCTCATCGATATAAAAAAAAAAGGGGGGGGCATTCGGGTTTCGCCGAGCAGCCCCCCGCCGTGTGCCCCGGTTGGCCACACCGGTCCCCCCTATCAATGGGGGCGGTGCACCGTGCCCTAGTGTAGCCCTTCTCCAAACAGCGGAAACATTGCAATGGGCGGGGGGCCAACACCTCAACTCTGGCCAACACCCACCCGACCGCAACGCGACCCGCATCCGCTAGTTTTTTCGCGGCCACCGCGGGGCATCTAATCCAGACGCTACCGAGTCCCCTGGGGCTCCAGCGAACTTCTCTGGACCTCACGTCCTCGCCGGTGCAGCCGCCCGCATTTGCAACTGCACCGACGAGGTCCTCCTTGGTCACAGATTCGTCCAGCCCACTAAGCTGCAATTCCGCGAACTTAGTGGGTCTGGCAACCCGGACATCTTTGCCATCGAAGGCCGACCGAAGTTTGTTCGCCAACTGGTCGGCCTTTTCGGCGCTCCGTTCTCCTGGGATCTCCAGGATTATGGCCCCTGTGGCGGCGATTTTGGGGCGCACACGATCTATCCCCAAGTCCTCGAGGCGCACCTTTCTGCGCGCCTCGACCATGACCTCTGCCCGCGTGAGCCCCTCCGCCACAGGGGTCAGGATTACCGCCGCAGACCTCGGCGGGCGGACTTTCTTTGCCCTTTTGGCCCCTTTTTTTTTTTTTTTTTTTGTCGAGGGGGAAATCCTTTATGGATACCCGAGGGGTTTGGGGAACCCCTCGGGTTATGTGGGAGTCTCCCTATTTAACGGGCATACCCACTAAAACCCCCCCGGGTCAGTCACCACGAGCCCTTAATGAGAGGGGGAGAGGAATCACCAAATGGCATGCTTCTCTCCCCCTCTCGGGCTGGCCCGCACGAATTAGGTTCGTGCGGGCCTCTTCCCGTAATTTGGAGGAGGAGCCGTGACCAACGGCTCCTCCTCCACCACGCTGGGGGGGATCGGTACGACCGAGAGCCCCCGCTCTCGGCCGTCCGGTAGTGTTCCCCCCCAATCCCCCCCCAGATGTTAGGAGGGGGGGGTGACTATAAGTGCCCCCCGATGTTGTGGGGGGCTAGGAGGGGTGACTGGGTGAAGCCCAGTCACCCCGTTGCCTTCTTCTTCTTTTTCCTCTTGGGGTGAAGGTCTGTTGGGGATGGAGGACCATCCCCCACCTTCAACCCCAAGAAGAATTTATTTGCCTCAAGGCGGACATCGGGGGGCGCCTTAACGGCATTTACCCCCGACGCCCGCGTCGGGGCCTCTTTAGGGCGTCGATATTGCGGGGGGATCGCCGTCACATGACAGCGGAGCTCCCAACCTGGGTGCTCCGCTGCCAATTTAGTGACGGCACCCCTCACAACATCGATACTTCCCGGACCTTGGGGGAGAACAGTGGCATCAAAATTGATGCCAGTGTTCCCCCCCTTAATCTTGCGAAGACCCCTGGCGACGCAGGGGTCTCCGCGTTCGACTTCTTTTACAACCATTCCCCACAGCTTAACATGCGGCGGAGGAATGGTTCCGTACTCATGGGCCGCTATAAGGGCGTCCAGGGACCGAAACTCCCTGCCCGTGGGGCGATGGAGGAGAGCAAAAGAAACACTCTCCCCCGCCCCCCCCACAGACGCCGGTCCCGGGAGCGTCGCGGCTACCTCTGTTTGGAGGGGAGACACAACCCCCCCTCTGTCTTTGCAGCTTTGGGGGGGGGGAACTTTCGTCCCCCCCTTGTGGCCGCTCTTCCTGGCTACCTTGGTAGCCAAGGGGGCGACGTCTAAAGGCGCCGCCCCTATCTCCTGTTCTGTGAGCCTAGTGAGGCCCACAGTAGGGAGGAGGAGGGAGAGTTTTACGTCTCCCCCCTCTCTCCCACTTACCTCAGCGGGGGGAAGGGGGGAATTCTCCCCCTCCTCCCCACCAACCTCCAAGAAGGGGAGAGGGAACTCCTGCCCCTCTCCCCCATTCGCCTCCATAGGGGCCCCAGGGAGAGGCCCCTCAGCAACCGGCCCCATGGAGGCCACCACCGACTCGACGGGTAAACCGCTATCCTCGGCGGCGACCTCCATAGGGGAATCCATCCGGAGAGGTGGACTCACCCGCGAGGGAGAGCCCACCACCTCCATTTCTTCCTCCTGGGGTGGACTCTCCCGTGAGGGAGAGCCCACCACTTCCATTCTCTTATCCTGTGGAGGATTATCCCCCCCAATCGGAGAGGCCTCCACAGGCGCAACAACCGGGGAAGGGGGTGAAGCCCCCCTCCCCTTCCTCCTCCTTCTCTTCTTACCCCCCCCCTTGCGGGGAGGGATAACTGGGCACCCGCTCCCACCCACACGATGGCGGGCGGGTAGCCCAACCTCCCCACATATGGGGCAATGCGCGGCCAAGGCCGTGCATGCCCCAACATGGTGCCCGTCCCCGCCGCACCGGAGGCAGGAATTGCCCCGGTCGACGGCAGACGGGCACCACCTACGAATATGCCCCCGCCCCAGGCACTTGAAGCACCTGGGGGGGGCATTTACCTCCGGGGAGGTCTGCGTCCCGACAGAACGGGACGCAGGCCTCCCCACGCCTCGAGCCACCGAGGCGTAGGACCTCGGTCCTACGCCTCCCGAGCGGCTCGGGGGGACAGAACCCCCCGAGCACGCGCACCTCTTGTCAGAGAATTCCCCCTCTAGGAAGAGGAGGAATTTCTCAAAAATCCTCCAGACCGCAGTCTGGAGGAATCCGCCACACCCCGCAGTAGTGAAATAGTGCGGGGGGCCTGCGTCGCACCCCCCGCACCGCCCGTCGTCCGATGACGACACGGGAGGGGCCGGGACACTACCCCTCCCGCGCCGGCCCCTGGGGCTCCGAGACCCCTGGGGCGGTACGTTCTTCTTTGTAATCGTCATTATTCCATAAATTGTTATTTTTTAGCCTGGTTGTCTTCCAGGGGGGGGTTATTTCGGAGCCCCCCGCTCCTAGGCCAGTTGGTATAACCCACCTCACGAGTCTGGCCTACCCGGGTTTTTTAACATGGTTTTCCTTCCATGTGTGAGCTCTTAGACCCCCAGGAGAGTTTCCTGGGGGAGCCCCTCCACCACGGCAAGGTGGCTCACAACGGAGGGGCCCTTTTGGCCCCTGCCAGTGCCTGATTTCCCGGTTTCACCGGGGGACCTCCCTTCACCTTGCTGGTAAGCACGGAACCAGCGGCACTCCTGGGTGGAGGTCTCCCAGAAGCGGCTCCACTGGTACTGGTTTTACCAGCTTTACCTTCTCTCTTTTTTTTCTTCTTGCTTTGGACCACCGTCCACTCACTACCTTTAGTGACAGGCGGGGCATCAGAGAAGGAGACACCCACTGCAGCAGCGCTTAATTTTTTGGGCTGCTTGGCTTTGCCCTTAGAGGCGGCCACGCTCGCGTACGTGGCCTCCTTGTTGAGCCCGGCTTTCCCAGTCCTTCTGTCGGCTTTGAGGGGAGGCCTCAATCGCTGCTCTGGCAGCAGCCTCCCCTCAATGGCGGCAAAGTGCGCGCCAATCATTTCGCCAACCTGTGTCAGGATGGCTCGCGCCAATCTGTCCGTACAGTCCCCTCCTAGAGGCGGGTCGGCTGCCTCCGGTCGGGGCCCCGATCGTCTGGCCTCTCGCTTGCTCGCAAGAGGCCGTTGTTCAGAGGGGGGTAGCATTCCCTCGTTATCAAGAATCTTCATTCTACCGGGAGGAGGGGAAAGGGATGACCATGACGATGTTGGCCCCCCTCGCTCCCATCTTCCAGAGACTTCTCCATGGCACCCATATGTTTTTTGAGGACGTCTAATTCCCGCTTCAGGGAGATATTCTCCTTCTCCAGGCGGGTGACTTCCTCATCCCTCGTCGTCAACACGAGTCTGTCGACGACCCCTACGATCGAAGTCGCCGCCTCTCTCAGGGCACGTACGAACGGGCCCTTGAGATTCTTCGACTTTGCCGCCACATCTCGTACGACCTTTAAGTCGGTCTGCACCTGATCATGCAGGATCTGCAGACCCGCTTTCCCAGGTCCCTCTCTGGCAGCTCCTTCGTCATCCATGGAAGCGTTCAAGCCAACAGACCTTGCTCGCCTGGCCTCCATCGCCGTCTCAGCGATCTCCCTTTCAGCTTGCAAGCGGAGGAGCTCCCTCTTCTGCCGCTTGGCCTCCATCAACGCAGCCGCGAGGTCAACATACTCCCCAGTGGTCGGGGGGTGGCCTTTCTTCTTCTTTGCACTCGATGTCATCGATGGCATCAATGGCATCGAAGCCGTAGTGGCTACAGAGACCAACGAGGCATCTGAATCGTCCTCAGATCCTGCTGCTGTCTCCTGCGTGGCCTTCCGCTTTTTCTTCTGAGAGAGAGGGCCTCTCTGCGCCCCGCGATGACGATGCGGGGGGGACGTACTCGAGAGAGAAAGCGCCTCTCTCGTCATCCGTCACATGGTCCTCCTCCTTTCTTCTTTTTGCGGCAAGCGCTGCAAATGTGACACCCTCGATAGATGTCAAGGGTATCCTCTCCACTAAAACTACAACTGGGCTTAACCCCTTCGCAGAGGTATGTGTCCCCGCAATGCCTGCGGTGCACGTCGCGGGTAGCCCGTCGTTGGATGACGACAGGGGGGGAACCGGGACAATATCCCCCCCAAGCCGGGCCCTGAGTGTCCGTTCACTCTGGGCCGGTACGTTTATGTTCCTTGAACTTGACATATCCATGATTTCAAGAAAAAGGTGGTTTGATTTCGGAGTTTTCCTTCTCCTAGGGCGGCTGTTAAAAACCTCACGAGCCCGCCCTGCCCGAGCCAGAAACTGGCTCCCTCCGCCGTCCAGCCCCGACCTCGGAATATGTCCGAGCGGCCTGGAACGGCCCAGCCCGGTGGGCCCGGGAGTTCCGGGACACCATCGGCCCGTCGCTCCACCTCCATCCCGCAGCCGTTTGGGATGAGAGGTGGAGCCTTCCCCCCACTGGGGCGCCCCACGCGTCCGGAACACCGGACGCGGGGGAGACCTCTATGGTCGGGAACACCCGACCAAAACCCGTTGGCGCTCTTAGTCGGAGGGACTTCTCCCCGCCGAGCCAGAGATGGTGGCAATGCCATCCATCACTGCCCCGACGGATCAAAGGAGCCCCTCCTTAAGCCCCCTCATCACGACAAGGTGGCGCCAATTTGAGAGGGATGGCCGAACTCCCTGCTGTGTGCATTCTGTGCGTGATAATTGATACGATATAATAAAAAGGTTTAATATGACGAAGTGTCTGCTAACTTTACTCGTGTGTTCCCGTGCATCGGTTCCTACGTAACCCGGCTCAACGCAATATACTAACAGCTATTCAGGTCGAAACGAGTCAGTCCTCCGTTGGAGCCGAAACGGGGCAGTTTGCGATTAGAACCGTGACAAGATTGATATTCTTTCCACGATTTCAATTACGGGATAGTTATTAGTAAAATATTATTTCACACACACATTACAGTATTTCGATTACAGACATTCTTTAAGAATATATTACATACATTAAATAAATGATTCTTATTAACTACACGTCACGTAAATTATTCATTTATTTTTATTACAGTTTTATGTCTTTTTATGATTGGTAATTTTAAATTAATAAGCGCCGCAGCAATCGTTACAATAGAATCTATTAGAGACATCGAGTTGTGAGAGAGACAAAAATGAGGTTCTAGCATTTTATATTCTCTCAATCTTCTGATAACGTGTTTAATGCAAGCTTACAATACGCTTCGTCTCTAATACTTCCGCTTTTGGGCTTTACACTAGACGATATATTAGGGGGACGAATATGTGTTTCTTAAAAGATCCATTGTTTGAATCTATGGTCAGCCATCACACCACAATTTTATGACAATACATCTAAGTAATAACAATTTTAGAATAAAATAAGGCCAATTAGTGTAAGAAACGAGCTAACACATGGATGACATTCAAATATTAATATAATCTCAGAATATCATGAAAACAAAATACATAAATAACGAAATTTTTCGAGACGTTTCGACTTCACGGAGTCTTCAGCAGCACACGCAGAAAAACAAGATTAAAATAGGAAAAATCGTACAATCTACATAATGTAAGATATCAAACAATTTTCGCTTCACTTCGCATAGATGGATCTAGCATGATCCGCATCATTGTTATCGACATAGTTATTAATATTAAAACCAGATTATCTTGCGCAACCATTGTGATCGAATAGTTAAAAAATACGTCTGTAAAATTTATTACTCGTTGGAAAGCGAGCAATGTGTTGGTCAGGTGGGTCTGTTTCCGTGGTCATTAAAAAAGTTATCCCAAAGGGAAGTCCAATGTTCGTGAAGTTCGAAACACGCATGGACACCGTATTCTGTATATATAAGTAAAAAGTTTTATGGAAATGCGATAAAGAAAGGATTGCAAGATGGTATCTAACGATAAAAGAAAGTATTAAGACTCGTCACTGTACTCACGGAATGAAGATGAACAGTAAAATACAAAGTGATATAAATGAATAATCTGTTGTGCGACTGATGTGTGGCAAACATATGTGTGGTAGACAGAACAATAACTCCGTTAGAAATTAAAAATGTGCTAGTTGTAATTGGCACCGCCAATGTCGCTCTACCATACTGCGCTAGTAATGAGGAGATTGGCAAGTTCTTGTATGATGTATATGCCCCGTTTAACAATTCAGTATCTTTCTGTGAATTTATGGTTTTTAATATGGATCTCACTAATGAGTCTTTTTTGATAGTTATACTCCATATAAAGAACTCTAACGTTTTGTCAATCGAACTCATGGTTAAAATGTATAATGTGTTCTGTCACCACTGAGTGCCGAGGCGGATCAGTTTTATGTTGTATTTGTGTTCTTTAATTCTAGTGTTCAATTTTCTTTTTGTCTGTCCTACATACGTCGCTTCACAATCATTACAAAAAATCTTATATACTACATTATTTTTGTCAGCACGCATGTAGCTATCAGTGTGTGGAGTGATAAATCTTGACAGTCTGTTAATGCATCTGTATCCAATAGTGAATTTAGTGTTGTCAATAGTCGGTTTTATGATTTTTGTGATATTACTAATGAATGGCAGTATTATAAAGCTTCTTTGGTCGTTAGAAGGAGGGCAATCACTCAAGCGATTCTTCTGACTGATTCTTTGGGAAAGAATGTTAATCCTACCATTTGTGTGTTTAAAAATGGTATGGAGCGGGTAACCATTGTCTAGTAAAATGTTGATGCATAAAGGTACAATTTGTGAGCGAAGAAAAGTTAGCGTTTACCCCCTCCCCATCAATTTTCGATAGAGATGGCTAAAATAGCTGCATCCAGCGAAGAAACGTTAAAAGTTCGACTCACAAGGAAGGTGTCGGAAGTGTCCCCCTCCGATTTTGATGAGCTTCTAATATGTTGTTCTCTAGATCAAAATAGGGGTTTTTTTTTATACGTTCCCATACGGCCTTTTAGGGGGTGAAACACCTCTTTGAAAAAAATCAGTTTTTCTCTTACGGAGCGAATATCTTCGAAACTAAAAAAGATAGAACAAAAATTCAAATTGGGTATTAAATGGCTTGATAAGTACTATAAAATAACGTAAAAAATTTTTTTATTTTATTTTTCAAAAAGCCTTACCTCTTTAACTTTTTTTCAAAATTTTGAATTTTTGTTTTTACCAAATTAAAGGTTATTTTTTTACGAATTCATCTATGTTAAAGTTAAATTCATCTATATTAAAGTTATATTGCATAATCATTTTTGAGAATTAATTATAAACGCTTCCGTACATACGCTATTTGTGTCGGTCCATGCGCTCGATTCTTCGCGCAACGCGTTTTCCTATAATCAAAAGATGACGAATACACTTGGAGGACATATCCATATATAATCACGAAAGTTTTCATCACATATAGCTTGAACACTTATATAAGACTTAAAACAAGTTTAAAGGGTCAAATTTATAACACATATGATGGTTATGAAAGAAATGTTGTATACAAAGAGACGTTTTACACCATGCGCAAGTAATTATAGCAATGCCACCGCAAACATCGCATGTCGGTTTAACATTCTTCTTAAAGCAAAAATCAACTGGCGTTTCAAATTGTGCTGATCTCTCTTCTATATAACCGCTTTTATACCATGCATATTTAAATAAATCTCTAAATCTTGGTGATGGTAAATCTTGGTACCATCATCAAGATTTAGAGATTTATTTAAATATGCATGGTATAAAAGCGGTTATATAGAAGAGAGATCAGCACAATTTGAAACGCCAGTTGATTTTTGCTTTAAGAAGAATGTTAAACCGACATGCGATGTTTGCGGTGGCATTGCTATAATTACTTGCGCATGGTGTAAAAAGTCTCTTTGTATACAACATTTCTTTCATAACCATCATATGTGTTATAAATTTGACCCTTAATAATATAAATATTAAATACTTATATTAAATATTTATATACTTATATTAAATATTTATATTATTATTAACTTTATTGTAATATTATATTGTTACACAATTGTTATATGTAATTTCATTAATTGTAATTATGTTATAGTTTCTTAATTGTACTTATAAAATTAATTAAGTAATAAAAAGCATACATGAAATTGAACATAAAATATATATGATTTAAGAAAATAATGATAAAAATAAAAGGAAGGAGTGAGTGTTTGCAGTAAGGCGTAATTGTAATATGTCAATCCGTCTTATATAAAACCGCGGTTAATATTTCATACAATTTAATTAAGGGTACACGATAAAATGTACGATGTTACGTATTAAACTGATGCTCGCAAAGCGACGGCATTTTATATTTCCTCCAACGATAAAATTATTCGTCTTACAGATCTTTAAACTTGTTTTAAGTTTTATATAAGTGCTCAAGCTATATGTGATGAAAACTTTCGTGATTATATATGAATATGTCCTCCAAGTGTATTCGTCATCTTTTGATTATAGGAAAACGCGTTGCACGAAGAATCGAACACATGGACCGACACAAATAGCGTATGTACGGAGGCGTTTATAATTAATTCTCAAAAATGATATTACGCAATATAACTTTAATATACATGGATGAATTCGTAAAAAAATAATCTTTAATTTGGTAAAAACAAAAATTCAAAATTTTGAAAAAAAAGTTAAAAGGGTAAGGCTTTTTGAAAAATAAAATAAAAAAAATTTTTTTACATTATTTTATAGTACTCATCAAGCCATTTAATACCCAGTTTGAATTTTTGTTCTATCTTTTTTAGTTTCGAAGATATTCGTTCTGAAAGAGAAAACCGATTTTTTTCAAAGGGGTGTTTCACCCTCTAAAAGACCGTATGGGAACGTATAAAAAAAAACGTGTCCCCTATTTTGATGTAGAGAACAACATATTAGAAGCTGATCAAAATCGGAGGAGGACACTTCCGACATCTTGTAAGTATAATAACCACAAATTTCAGTGATAAGTATACTATACCAGTTATTCTACCGCCATATTCTCCAGAAATGTAATTGATAAATCCATCAGACGTGCATGATATTAAATATCTTAATGCATTACATATTGGGTGTACAACTTAGTTCGGTCCGTTTTCAAAAGATGGCTCTATAAATGGTTGACGGCGACAGCTGATTTTTACTGTATCGTGAAGTGTCAACATCTGTCAACCAAATATTGTTTACAAGCCTTTGAGTTTTGCACAACAAGTTTAATTTTTACTGCGAAAATGTCGAGTTTCGTTCCAAATAAGCACCATTTGCGGGAAGTTTTGATTTTCTGTTTCAATTGGAAGAAAAGTGTAGCTGAAGCGCATCGAATGCTTGTGGAAGTGTATGAATCTACACCATCGGATAAATCTTGCAGAGAATGGTTTCGACGATTTAAAAGTGGTGATTTTAGTGTTGAAGACAAAGAGCGTTCGAGTCAACCGAAAAAGTTTGAAGATGAAGAATTAGAAACATTACTCGATCAAGATTCGTGTCAAACGCAAAAAAAGCTCGCAAAAACATTGGAAGTTACTCAACAAGCTATTTCGAAACGACTCAAAGCCGCGGGATACATCCAAAAGCAAGGAAATTGGGTCCCATACGAATTGAAACCGAGAGATATCGAACGACGATTTTGCATGTCCGAAATGTTGCTTGAACGGTACAAAAAGAAGTCTTTTCTGCATCGAATCATTACCGGGGACGAAAAATGGATTCACTACAACAACCCGAAACGCAAAAAATCGTATGTAAAGCCCGGCCAACCGGGAACATCAACGCCGAAGCCGAATATCCATGGTGCCAAGGTAATGCTCTGTATTTGGTGGGATCAGAAGGGTGTGATCCACTATGAGCTGCTAAAACCTGGTCAAACCATCACGGGAGACTTCTACAGGCAACAATTGATTCGTTTAAAGCGAGCTATAGTCGAAAAACGTCCAGAATATGCGACCAGACACGAGTCCATAATCTTTCACCATGACAACGCTCGGCCTCATGTTGCTGTTCCGGTTAAAAACTATTTGGAAAATAGCGGATGGGAAGTTCTGGCTTACCCGCCTTACAGCCCAGACCTTGCCCCTTCCGACATTTGTTTCGATCGATGCAAAACGCTTTGACTGGAATACGCTTTACTTCAGAACAGGGTATCAAAAATTGGCTCGATTCATTCTTGACTTCAAAAGATGAACGCTTCTTCCGCGACGGAATCCATAAATTGCCAGAAAGATGGGAAAAAGTAGTGGCTAGCGATGGACAATACTTTGAATAAGGTATTAATTCATTTTATCGTTCAAATAAATGCGTTTTTCAAGCAAAAAAACGGACCGAATTAAGTTGTACACTCAATATTTCTCATATTCCGACCATGTTAGTGCTTGATGAACGCTATTTAATGGCTTTTCAATTTGTATTTTGGAACAGTTGATTATATGGATTGCACATGGCAGTAATTCGCAGTTTTCAGCATATGAGCTAATTTTGGACCACAACTATTGAATATTTTATTAGCTTGACTAGTTGACATTCCAAATTGTTCATCCAGTCTTGTAATGTAATTTGTTGTTTTCAAATTGTCTCAAACTGTTTTTTTCCGCAAAAAGTAATTTCCAATGAAGTTGTAGCAAATGAAGATATTACAGCCGATATAGTATCTAGATTTCTTGGTTTTATCAGGAATGAATTCACTTTAATAGGTGAATTGAATTTTTATTGGTAAACAAATTGCATCACAAACAGAATATTGATTTTATGGTATTAAAATTGAACAATTAACTTAAGAGTAAAATAATATCACATTGACAAGATTACTTTAGAATTCAATTTTTGCGGAATACAATTCCGTAACAAATTCGAAGTATCTCGAGATGAAATTTGAACTTAATCTTTCTCAGAGATCCTTTCCTCCACTCACGAGGACTTACATTTCATCCCAATTTCAAGTTTAAGGTAACGACAGAGTCTTTTTTCTTGAATGTAATAACTTTTGTCTCGGATGTTTTCCACCTAAAATTTGATTAAAGTTAGTTATTGACATATTTTTCTGTCCAATACGATTTGACCCCCACCCTTTTTCCCGTGGGGAATACGTTACGCATACTACCGGTCTCGGGGGAGGATCGGTGGTAATGTGGGACTCCCCGGTATAAAATCCCGAGTATACCCACTAAAACCCCACGGTAACCGACTTTCCGCATTTTTGGAGAACCCCGGGAAAATACTTATATGGAATACTCCACGACCACGATTTGACCCCTAAATGTCACCTTGACCTATGACTTAAATATCTTTCTGAATGTAAAATTTCCCGCTCTTTCCAAATCCGAGATCAAAAATGGAAATTTTCCCATTTGAAAAAAATCGAATTGACCTTCAAATGACCTATAAATTGGCCTCAAAGTCAAGTTCAAGGTCACCATCAAGTCGCGTTTTTTAAATCCTACAACTTTTGTCTGGGGTGTTTTCTCCCTAGATTCGATTATTCTGAGTTATTCAGGAGTTCCAGTCTTTTTTGAGTACTCTATCAAAGTCAGTATATCAAAGTCAGAAATTTCTTAAATGTGTACTAACGATTGTGTTAAACTGACATCTGAGTTGTAAATAATATTATTATTTGTGAATGCTCTGAATAAAATTACAATTTATAAACTCTCGTACTTACTGTCTGAACACTGGAAACAACATTTTCTTTGCTTGCAATATTAGAACTGAATTAGACATTAGACATTAGACATCAGTTACATCTGTTTTGCGTTTTTTTTTTCAAACATTAGTCGAAAAGAATTACGATCTGGTTGACAATTAACCCAGTGAGAAATGATCCATCGAATTGATATCGAATCGACATCGAAAACATATGTCAAAAACCAATTGAAATATTCATCGATTTCGATTGTTTTTTTTATCGATTTCGATTGATTATGTCACAGCTTTCGATGAATTTTCGACTCAAAATTCAACAATTCAATTTCGATTTATTATCGATTATTTGACATTGTGTTTAAATATTCTTATATTTATAAAGTTGCTTTTAAAAGTTATTTCTTCACTATGTATCTTCAACTATATTAGACTGAGATATCAGAAATGAGAAAATATACAATTTTTTTTTTTTTTTTTTTTAATACGTCGAACTACATTAACCCTTTCACTCCCAATTTTTTTTTGCGAATTTTCAAAATTTTTTCAATGGAAATTGTTGAATGGACTCCCCCAAATACAAATCAGGTGTCGGCCGATTTTTCCCCCACCCCCTGACCCCCTGGGGGAGCTGGGACAGGGTATGTCCCACTGGTAAAGTGATGATTAGTACAATTGTCCTACTGGTATATTAATAACTGGTAAAAATGTCCCACTGGTATATTAATGACTGGTAAAAATGTCCCACTGGTAGTGTAAAGTAAGCATTGCAAAACGAAAAATTTTTATTTTGAAACGATTTTCGAGATTATAAACATAAAATAAGACGACGTATGACACGGTTTATCATTGAATACCACTACTTATGATATGGCTTAAAACAATCAATACATAAGGCCACTTTACAGGTAGTACATACTATTTTCGTACGACTTTCTATTTTTTTTGAGGCACAAAGCGCACATCTTCGGCGTGTTTTTCCTTGTGAAACCATATGATCCATATTATTCTTCGTCATGGTACGCAATCGATCACTAGGTCTTCCAACTTCGGCCCTACGTTGAACTTAGAAAATTCAAAGCGCATTCACAAGTATCCAGAATGATAAAAAACAGTAAGATATTTTACACTGCTTCAGTAAAATATTTTTTTTTCTCGGTAAGTAGCGCGATCTTTCGGGGTGTGAGCGAGTTAAACTATGCTTCTTGATGTACTCTACCAGTGGGATACGACAGATGCGGCTTATAACGTAAACCCGTTCCTCTGGAATTTTTTTTTTACCAGTGGGACAACATATGTCCCGGTGGGAGTGAAAGAGTTAATATTTCACAAATTTTATTTCACAATAAAAAATAAAAATATTTGCAACGTACATTAAATTAAAAATTATTTTCAAGTAAATAGTTGGTAGTCAGTACAAAAAATAGATTTAGAAAATATATCAAAAATCCCTCTTATTTAACAATATAATAAATCAATAAATAATCCATATATGTTGAATTATATGTAATCAATAAAGAACGAAAACAAACTGTTTAATAGCTGTAATAAATTGAAATAAATATTTTCTTTCTGATATTGATGTGGGAGTTTTCGATATATTTTTAACAGAATAATTATTTTAAATATAAAAACATTACATTAAAAGGAAAAATAACGTTATAGTCATATGAACTGTTTCTAAAACTACTTTGAAGAAGTATTCATTTCTACTTTTTTTTGCATATCTTTTTCCATAAGTCTCATTTTCTTGTTTACGCCACGGAGCATTGGCCAACCATGTTTTTATGGTTTCTTCTGCCTCAAAAAGTGTGGTATTATCAAATTTCATTAGTAATGAACCTGAAACAGACTCCATACAGATTTCACACAAACTAAATAGAATCACATATACAAAAAATACCAAATTACATAAGAGAAAATGATATATCAATAACAATATAACCATTACAAATGTCTCAATAAATACACATTGTAACAGAAAATTTATTGAAAGTTGAATTTCATAGTAATATTTATATAATTTTTTCCACCATATTGCATATAAAAAATATAAACTTTTATAGTTAATATAAAATAATCCAGAAATAGATTCTTTATGATATATTTTATCTTTATGAGGTATTTGGTACTTTTTTACATAAAATACTACATATATTGTAAAACACACTTTCAGTGGTCACATAAAATAATTTATTCTATATATTAAACTGCATTCTCTAAAGTCTCAAGTTTTTTTGCAAATCAAAAAGACCGCATCAAAGCAATATATTCTTTTTTCAAATAGATATATTCAGTTCCTACAACTCAAAAAGATATAAAGATTGCTTTCCAACAAATGATACAAATAACACAAAGTAACAAGGTGTTCGACACAGTGCTTTCAACAATGATACAACATAACAGAAGTATACACAGCTAAAGAGAGTTACTTTCCAGCAAGAAACGACACTAACAAGGGAACATTTTTAAGTGTAAATCTCCAATTTGAATGAGCTTGAAATGTTGTAGAGCAGTTAAAAATGAAAGACACGTATTTTTTTTAAGTGCCTAAACGCACGTTTAGGGGGTAAAACATCCCTTTTAAAAAAAATCGGTTTTTTCTTTCGGGGCGAATATCGACAAAACTATAAAAGATAGAAAAATTTTTTAATTAAAAGTTAAATTATTCCAGTAATACTATAAAACAATGGAGAAAAATTTTTTATTTTTTAATTTTTCAAAATACCTCCACCACTTAACATTTTTTTTTTAATTTTGAAATTTATTTATGACCAAATCAAAGATTATTTTATAACAAATTCAACCATGTATAATAAAGTTATGTTGTGAAAAATCATTTTCGAGAATTAATTATAACCCCTCTACAGATACGTTTTCCGTACTTGTCTATGCGCTCGGATCTTCACGCAACACATTCTGTTTACATTCTGTTCTTTTCGTAATAAAGGACGAGTATAAGTTTTCGTTTCAAAAATATATAAAAAATAAGCGTTTTCTATCAACTTTTTTATATCAATTAAATTATTAATATGTATAAAAAATTAAAAACCTAAAAATTAAAATTATATAATTTAAAATTATATAATTTTCAAACATAAATATATTAATTCATCATAACGTATGCGAGATATAACAATCCTCATATAAAAATAATTACAGATACAAAAATATGTATATAATAATATTTAATATTTAAAAATATATTTGAAAAACATTTGTGTAATCTATACTAATATACAAAGAGAAAGTCCGTCTATTTGTTACCGCATAACTCAAAAACTATTGAACCATTTTCCTCCAAATTTTAATACCATATTTTCATATGCACTAGAACGGACATAAGCTATATAGCATGTCTAAAAATATTTCCATTATCCAGAAATTCATGTTTTCATCTCTTATCATTTAAGGCTGTATTTAATCTGTATAGCACAGTGATGTCACCGCTAGGTGGTGCGCGGCTTCATCCACTCGTAAGTAGATTGCATCATGATATTTTTTAGAAACATACAGAAATATAAATGTAATCAAAAACCAAAAAATAAATATTTGACAAGAGTTACAAAGGCTTTTAGGTTACTTAATCGAGCTAGACTAAACATGTCATTTTAAGCAATATAAAACCATGACTAGGATTTATTCAAAATAAATAAATAAATAAATAAATACATGAACGTTTCAACCTCACTGGGTCTTCCTCAGCACTTGACAGATTATTAAAATAACATCACATAAACCGTTGTTAAGTTAAAATACAATAAAAAAAAAAATAATAAAATAAATAAATAAATAAAAATATATACATAAAATTAAATTAAAGGAAAATAAATATAAGAACATAAATACAGAAATAAAACATAAAAAAATATAAAAAATATAAAAATAACTCAATCATTACGCAAATAAGTCTTAACACTAAGGGCGGAGCACGGCCCGTTGGTCTATCGTACATTCGAGACGCGATCTCCAAGTAAAAAAGTTGATCCCCTCCGTTGTGCGCCACCTTGCCGTGGTGGAGGGGCTCCCCTGGGAGAAATCCCAGGGGTCTAAGAGCGCACACATGGAAGGAATAACCATGTTAAAAAACCCGGGCAGGTCGGGCTCGTGAGGGGGGTTATCCCAACCGACCTAGGAGTGGAGTCTCCGATCTAACCTCCCGTGGAAGACAACCACGTAAAAAAATTACATTTTTATGGAAGAAATGTTGCATAATGATAAAGACGTACCGCCCCAGAGGGTTCGGACCCTCAGGGGCCGGCGTGGGGCGGGGGTAGTGTCCCCCCCCCCCCCCCCACGTCGTCATCAGACGACGGGCGGTGCGGGGCGTGCCACGCGGGCGCCCCGCACTATATGGCGACCGCGGATGATGAGGTTTCTCTCCGGGTTTTGGCCCGGAGAGTCTTGGAGGTGCTCCTCCTTTTTATGGAGGAGCCGGGGCGTTCTAGCGCCCGGGTCCCGGAGACCCGTTCTCCGGGATGTGTGAGATGTTCGGGGGTGGTAAATCCTCCCCCCCCTGCCACCGGGGCGTTCGCGTCGTCGTACGCCTCGGTGGTAGGGAGGAGGAAGGGGTGGTCTGCGTGCTCTAAGAGGACGGTGGGCACGCAGACCACCCTGGAGGTCGTGGTGGTCCCCTCGCCACAATGTTTTAAATGTCTGGCGAGGGGGCACATCAGGAGGAGGTGTCCCTCCACCGCCGATCGGAGCAAGGTTTGTCACCGATGCGGGATGGAGGGACACCTGGTTGGGCAGTGTGCGGCGAAGGCCGCGCACTGTCCTAATTGTGAGGAGGCCGGGCGCGTGGCGTCCCACCGCATTGGTGGGCCCACGTGCCCGGCGGTTCCCCCCCGCAGGGGGGGTCGAAGGAGGAAACCTAGAGAGGAGATGACTCTTCCTCCTAAGGTTTCTGGGGAGGCGTTCCCACTCGTTGGGACGCCCCCCAGAGAAGTTTTCTCTGCGGAGGACGCTGCCGGGGGCGGCGAGTCTGTCGTCCCGGTGGCGACCCCCGCGGGGTCGACACCCGTGGGGGTCTCTCTAAAGGCTCCCATGGAGGTGGAGGTGTGTGGGGGGGAGGACTCTCCCCCCCTAATTACATGGTTGGAGGTGGCAAAGAAAAGGGGACCCGCGTCAGAGCGGACCCCAGCCTCTGCCACCTCCTTGGACGAGGAGTTCGGCCCGTCGAAGGGGACTCCTCCGCCCATAGAGGTTGCCACCTCTATTACCAGGGTGGCAGAAGAGATTGGGGCGAAGGCGGGTCAAGACTTTAAGTTAACCCGTCTTCGCCCCATTGTCAGCCTAGAGAGGCTGAAAGGTGAGGATGTCCGCTTCTTCGCGGCCGGGTTTGGGGAGGAGGTGGAGTTGGGGAGTGTGTCACCACTCTCCCCCTCCCCCTCCGATGACCCTCCCAAGGCCGCGAAGAGGCGGAAGAAGAAGAAAAAGAAAAGGCGGGTTACTACTGGGGGGAAACCTCACGTCTCCCCCCAGTAATCACTAGTGGGGAGCCCCAGCTCCTGACCGACTCCAGCCCCACTAACATCTGGAACGGGGAAGGTTCCGGGGTGCCGGACCTTCCCCTGTATTTTATAAGTACTCGAGGCAGGGGGAGGTAGGGGTCTCTGCCCTCTCCCCCTGTAGAGGCCGCTTAACGGTCACGCCCCGAGGGGGAGCAGGACGAATGCCATAAGGTGATACCCTGCTCCCCCTCACTATGGGCTTAGAAAGGCACCCCGGGGGGGTTTTAGTGGGTATGCCCGAGGGGGGGTTTTTCCCCCCCTCGGGAGACTCCCACATAACCCCAGGGACTCCCCAGAGTCCCTGGGGTACCTATAAAAGGTTTCCCCCTCGTGAACAAAAAAAAAAGTAAAAAAGTTGATGTCAAAGATGTAAAAGGTATGGTTCAAACTTATTCGTCGTTTAAAGGCGAGAATATGTTGGTCAAATGTTAAAGAAGCTGTCGCTTTGTTCTTATTATTGTAACCGTCAATATTTTAAATAAAGATGTGTGAAGATCGTATTCTAATAGATTCAAACAAAACAAAAAGTACACAGTGTTAAGCCATAGTGTCATCAGACCCGAGCCAAAAAACAGTGTGATATAAACTATCATTAAGCGGAAAATGAGTACAATTATGTGGTGAAAATTAAGAGTTGATTAGTTTAATTACCTGTCGGTGTCGAGTCTACCAGTAACATGTGTTCTAGTACGTTTGGAGTGATCGGAGGTCGTGTTAACATTTTGCCGTTTAAACTAGTTCTGCTCACTAACGCACATTATGATTACAAATGGTTGTTTTGATAGATCGGAGCTTCATGATGCAGTAATGACTGAAGATGATTGCGTATGAGAAACTCATGATGAGTCCTTTACTCTTAGAAACTCTTTACCTAAAGTTCTTCCTTTATTGTCAAAAACCGAATTAAATTTCGAATATCAGAAATCTGCGGTTGAATTTTGGAAAAGCGTAAAGAAGAGAAAGTTGTCGTTTACATCCGTGAAACATAAATATCACAAAGTTACTTCTATGGCACAGTTGTATTGCTGGGAAAAATACGTTCTTCAAGGTGGCTTAAAAAAAGATAAGATGAAGATAATAAACTGCTGGACTTTACTGGAAGCTGGATCATCAACTGGTTATCCATGATATTGATCTTCAAAAGTGGGCCTTGCAAATGAGTAGGGAGATAAATTTAAATAATTTTAAGGTCCATGGTTATTGAATTTCAAAAAGGCCCACGAAATTGTATCTAGGACAATAACAAAGTTTGTAACCAAAAAACATGTAAGAGATAGAAATAATCTTGACAAGGTCATTTTACGATTTGTAAACGGAAATTAAAAAGCATATCAGAAATTGGGGAGCTGAAAATGTGTACAACTCCGATCAGAGCGGATTCAACCTGGAGTTGCACTCTGGACGTACTTTGTTCAAAAAGGGTGCAAAAAAGATGGAATCTATTGTGCAATCGTTGTCATCAGTAACTCACAATTATACGATTCAGCTCACAGTCTCTGCAGCTGGCAAATTGCTTACGCCTCTCTTCATGGTTTTAAAAGAACCTAATAAAGATTTTGGATCGAGAATTCGAGAATCTCTTTTTCAAGCTCCAAATGTTCTTGTGGCGGCATCAAAATCTGGTAAACTAACGTCTGACCACCTCAAGAAATATTTAACAGAAGTTTTCTTTCCCAATGTGGGAGAAAAATCAGTATTATTGTTAGATTTTTGGGATGGTCAGTGTGAAAAAACAGTTTTTAGTGTCGTGCCTCAGGACAAGAAACTTGTTCATTTAATAATCCCAAAGGGCTCGACGGGTCAAATACAGCCGTTGGACGTATATGGCTTCCGAAAACTTCGTAAGAAGATTTTCAGATCTGCTGAATGATTATGATGTCAATCTCCACTTGAGAAACAATATAATCAAGCTGCAGTCACTAGTACATAATCAATTCTCTTTGCCAAGGTTCTTCAATTTACTGAAATATACCTGGTACAAATCCGGATATTTAGAAGATTGACCACTTGAATTTGGGAATCTTGCTGAATTTTGTTTTGTTTTGTGTTGCCCGTCGGGTGAATTCTGTGAAGAAATTTCATTCATATTATGTGCGTGGTGTAAAAAAACTATATGTTTTAAGCATTTTTTTATAGAATTCCATTATTATAATAATTTTGTTTTATAACAATAAATAAAAAAAAATAAAAACAAAAAATAAAAATAAAAAATGTATTTTTTTCTCATTTCTTTTGGAGATCAGAGTCAAAAACTCTTCGATAATTTTGTTTTTTTATTTTATCAATTTTGAAAAGATTTTAAATTTTTTTAGAAAGCGTTTAATGCGATATTGATTAACCATTTAATGTCCTTTAGCGTATCTGTAGAGAAGTTATAAGTAATTCTCGAAAATGATTTTTCACAACATAACTTTATTATACATGGTTGAATTTCTAATAAAATAACTTTTGATTTGGTTATAAACAAATTTCAAAATTAAAAAAAATAATGTTAAGTGGTGGGGGTATTTTAAAAAATTAAAAAACTTTTTTCCATTATTTTATAGTATTTCTGGAATAATTTAACTTTTAACACTAGATTGCCGGTGTATAATATTCACTTCAATACTTGCTCTATTTGAAAGAGTAAAATACGGTAGGGTTCTTTTATATCTGGCGAATCGACATGCAATCTTTAGATGAGACTTAATTCATCGTCTGGTTAAATATTGAATTATTCCAACCAGGTATGATAGACACACGGACAAGGAAGATGTACATATAAAACTTGACGTAAATATAAAACACATTAATTTAATATGAGCAGTAATTATAACAAAGAACTAGTATTAGCCAAAATAATAATTTACATGAAACATAATGCACTGTAATTATCAAGGATATTATCTTAATAATAACCATCATAAAATAAGATGCTTAATACATAACAAACTTAATCTGATATATTTGGAATTAACTCTGGATAAGTCGGTAATTAAAAGTCATAAGAAAATTTCGTAAATTTTATCTTGTCTAGCTCTGACCACAAGTATGAACAGCGAGCCCTCAACTAGCATAGTCCGTAGCTCCTAAGTACAGTATAAACCGTAACCCCAAATATAGTATAGGCCGTAACCCCAAAATATAATATAGGCCGTAGCCCAAAAATATAGTATATATAGGCTTAGAGCCCCCAATGGGCTGCGAGCTCCCAATGGGCTGAGAGGCCCCAATGTAGTATATCTAGGCTTAGAGCCCCTAATGGGCTGAGAGCCACTGTAAAGTAAAGGAACTTCAAGGTTACTTAGCTTCTCGGTCTTGCTGGGCGTCGGTCCTCTTCTACGCGTCGCTATCCCCAACGCAATGTCCGCACAAGGACGCGGAAACACGTCTTCTTCGCGTCGCCACTAAGAACGCAATTCCCGCACAAGAAGGACGCGGAAGTACGCTGCTATCCACTACATAATGTCCGCCCAAGGACGCGGAAACACGTCTTCTACGCGTCGCTATCCACAACACAATGTCCGCGCATGGACGCGGAAACACGTCTTCCACGCGTCGCCATCCACAACGCAATGTCCGCACAAGGACGCGGAAACACGTCTTCTTCGCAACGCTACTAAGAACGTAATGCCCGCACAAGAAGGACGCGGAAGTGCGTCTACTACACATCGCGTTCAACCACACAATGTCCGCATAAAATGGACTCGGAAGGACGTCTCCTGGCGCAGTAATACACGCACGCGACGCGTCACGTGGAATCTCTCTCCTTCAATTGGTCGTCGCATCGGAACTAATCGCGCGCTATGTATCACTACGCGTGAGACAATCATCGTTAAGATGGCGGTGCCGCCATAATCAAATCTAATCTCATTGTAGTTTATACAGCCGGAGCGAGTCAATTTGACTCATTTATGATTTTATTTTTTAATAAAAAAATCTGCGGAAAATGTATTTTAAAAACAGAATATATATGTAAAAATTGTTTTGAATAAAGTTTCTTTAAAATAAAATTTTATAAGAGAATATTTTATTCAAAAAATATATAAAGGGTTAAAATGGAAAATCGTAAATGAGTCAAATTGACTCGCTCCGGCAATCTAGTGTTAATTAAAAAATTTTTTTTCTATCTTTTATAGTTTCGTTGATATTCGTTATGAAAGAGAAAACCGATTTTTTTTAACGGATGTTTTACCCCCTAAACGTACGTAAAAAAATACATGTCTCTTATTTTTAATATGCTAATAAAGCTGCTCTACAACATTTCAAGCTCATTCAAATCGGAAACTTACACCTAAAAATGTTCCCTTGTAAGTAATACAATGTTTGATAGTGTTTTCCTACAATGACACAATATGACACTAGTATGATCAGGAGACGCGGTAGCGTCTCCGGCCATGTTCAAAAATACAAGTAGACGCTACAAGTCTCTTATCCCGCACCCTTAAAGTCGACTTTTTGGGGGTGTAGAACTATTAAAATATAAAAAATTTTGAAATGCCTGTAGCATATTCCGAAAGGTGGTATCGCCACGAGTAAGTTAAGCCAAAAAAGAAAAAAATCGGTCAAGCCGTTCTGGACATATAAACGGTCAAAAAGTGATGTTTTTCACGAAAAATGAAGTAACGTCTTCTTCTTCTTCTTCTTCTCTGTCCGCAATCATATGTACTTCTCTTCTCTCTTACCTTTCACTCACACCTCCCCCAACTTCCACTCCCCTCCCTCCCTCCCCTTTCTCCCCTCCCTTCCCCTTCCCCCTCTCCCCTCCCCTTCTCAATTTTTTCGTCTTTTTCGCTCTATTTCGCACTTTTTCATCATCTTTCACCCCCTCTCACTCTCTCACACCCTTTCTGGTGTATTTACCATTTATTAAAAATTTTCAAAAACCACCCCTTAGACGTGAAATTTAATTTAATCTAGCTTGTGCTAGACGTCCAATTAGAAAAATTATTTTTGGATCTATTGCGTGCCCAAACAAAAATACGATAGTTGCAATAGCGCTGAAATCGGGCTTGCTTTAGGCGCCCAATTAAAGAAATTTGGAGTGCTCTGCTTATAAAAGATATCCCAGAGACGATTAATTTGTGTATTAGTTATATATTTAAAAATATTTTATACCAGATGTAGTTTACACCAGACGTAATGATCGTGTTAAAATCGGAGAGACGAATAAAATATATGGTTGCGTGCTCACAAGAATAGCTGATGGAGGAGCTCATTCTTTATTTTCAATATTATTGTATTTTTGACATACAAACGGTTAAACATCTCGGAGAAATAAAGACAGCGAGTGACTGTGTCAGTGTCAAAATTAAAACGGAATAAAAATCTATTTGAAATTAGGTCATCACTTCAATGATAAAAATAATATAAGTATAAGTATATAACTACGTACAACTATATAATGTAAAAATAATTATTTGAATATATTGATGAAAGAATATTAGCATTTTAATAAATTATGTTATTTATTGAAATTTTATAACTTAATCGATATATTGTGTTACATACGTTACATGTAATTTCAGTTTTACTAATTCAAACTATTAATGATACATTAGTGGTTCTAGTAATCATTTCGTGCATCGACTTTACTAAAAATTGACTCTATTGATAAACTACGTAAATTACACGCGGAATAATAATAGGGAAATACTGTAACTAAAATACAAAGAAATGTAACAGAAGCGTATATAAAAAGAAGTATATGGAGATTTTCGCACACAAGTGTCTTACAAGAACCCGTAAATTAACCCCATAAGAAATGTTAATTAAAGAAATGTTAACGACATAGGTCCCATACTTTTGCGATGTACCGTTTTTGAGATATTGAATTTCACCCCTAAGCGGTAGTTTTTGAAAATTTTTAATAAGTGGTAAATTAACCCCATAAGAAACCGATAATTAACGACACAGATACAGATATTTAGTAACAAAAAATTTATCAGGAGACGCGGTAGCGTCTCCGGCCATGTTCAAAATTTTGGACGCTACTAGTCTCTTATCCAGAAAGATTAGAATCGATTTTTTGGGATACAGAACTATTAAAATATAAAAAATTTTGAAATGCATGTAGCATATTCTGAAAGGTGGCATCGCCACGAGTAAGTTAAGCCAAAAAAAAAAAAATTGGTCAAGCCGTTCTGGATATACAAACGGTCAAAAAGTGATGTTTTTCATGAAAAATTGTTCTCTGTCCGCAGTCATGTATGTACTTCTCTTCTCTCTTACCTTTCACTCACACCTCCCCCAACTTCCACTCACC
Organism: Crematogaster levior; assembly: GCA_901521435.1. NCBI lineage: Eukaryota > Metazoa > Arthropoda > Insecta > Hymenoptera > Formicidae > Crematogaster > Crematogaster levior. The sequence continues at coordinate 720,187 of CABEGB010000758.1, forward strand.
CTCCCCTCCCCTCATTTCCCTTTCTCACCTCGCCCCCCCTTCCTCCCCAACCCTCCCCCACTCTATTTTTTCATTTTTTTCGCTTTTCTTACACTTTTTCATTATCTTTCACCCCCTCTCACTCTCTCACACCCTTTCTGGTGTATTTACCATTTATTAAAAATTTTTAAAAACCACCCCTTGAGGGTGAAATTTAATATCTCAAAAACAGTACATTGAAAAAATACGGTACCTGTGTCGTTAATTAACATTTCTTATGGGGTTAATTTACTGCTGAATAAAAATTTTCAAAAACAACCCCTTGGGGGTAAAATTTAATATCTCGGAAACGGTGCATTGTAAAAATATGAGACATGTGCCGTTAATTAAGGTTTCTTATGGGGTCAATTTACCATTTATTAAAAATTTTCAATAACCACCCCTTGGGTGTGAAATTTAAGATTTCGGAAATGGTGCATCGCAAAAATATGAGACATGTGCCGTTAATTTAGGTTTCTTATGGGGTCAATTTATCATTTATTAAAAATTTTCAATTACGCTAATGTAATAATAAAATTTACCGCTTAATCTCTCGTTTTAATGTAAATAATTAATAAAATATTCCATTTACTTACTATTTGTATAATAATTTATATAATAATAAAATTTATGTTTATTGAATTTATCGCTTAATTTTTTGTTCTAATGTAGATATTTAATAAAATATTCAATTTACTTCCTAAGTAAAATTTATAACATTGTCCTTTAACTTCAAAAAATTCTAAGTTTTTAATAAATCTAATAAATAAAATTGAAAGTGATAATAAATATTTTTTCAATTTTTGATCTCTCTATACTAAACGATAAGAAATTAATCTTAATCCATCTCATCCAAATAAAATTCTAAGTAAATTAGGTCTAATGATTATTAATATTATAGACATAATCTTCAATATATAATCTTAAATAAAATATTAATATAAATACTAAAATTATTAAAAATAAATAATATTTATAATAATAATTTAAGATAAATTAAATTTTTATATTAATCTTACAAATTAATATTTTATTTAAACTACTTAAATTTTTAATTTTATTTTAATAAGATAAACTTAAATTAATTAAAATTTTAATTAATGGTCAAGAATAAATTAATAAAATTATATATTCTTTTAAAGAAATTGTAAATATGTAATTTGAATTTAAATATATTTTTCCGTGTCAAATACATGAATATAAATACTTCTTTGGTGTATTTTGTTTGTATAATAATATGTATAATAATAAAATTTAAGCTAACTGAATTTAAGCTAACTGAATTTATCGTTTAATCTTTCGTTCTAATGTAAGTATCCACTCTTAAAAAGTCCATGTTATATCGATTCTCGCAAGTATTGTTGTCGCTTTTCCGCGATGCTGATTGGTTATCTCGATACTCTGTGCTGTGTGCGTACTTAAAATCGATAAAAGTTTGTCATGGTTAAGCATGACACATGTGACAGATTATGATTGTATTTCTCTTTAGACCTTCGCGCGTGTTACATGTGTATAATATATTAAGCCAGCGGCACACGATGCTATTTTATCTGCTGGATTGCTTGCGTGCGTCTGTGCTGGCAATATTTCTTTCCGTTAAACTGGAAATTATGTAATTTGTTGATCACGCTGTTGACTGATCTGCTGAATTTCTGTGAAAATCCAGAATTAAATTTCACCCTCAAGGGGTGGTTTTGAAAATTTTTAATAAATGTTAAATTGACTCCATAAGAAATCTTAATTAACGGTACATGTCTCATATTTGTATAATGCACCGTTTTCGAGATATCAAATTTCACCCCCAAGGGGTGGTGTTTGAAAATTTTTATTGAACAGTAAATTAACCCCATAAGAAATGTTAATTAACGACACAGGTCCCGTACTTTTGCGATGTACCGTTTTTAAGATATTAAATTTTACCCCTAAGGGGTGGTTTTTGAAAATTTTTAATAAGTGGTGGAAAATTTTTATTGAACAGTAAATTAACTTCATAAGAAATCTTAATTAACGACACAGATACAGATATTTAGTAACCAAAAATTTATTCTATTATTGAAATCATGTAAATGATTAATCCGCACATTGTAATTGAAACAAATGCACTTTGCAGACAGAGTTTGATTGTGTTAGTTTTCTTGATTTAAAAAGTGCTATAATTAAATCATTTAATTATAGCAAATATTTTTTTCGTTCCAGTTTGATGTAAAAAATTGCATATATTTATTTAGGGAAATAAAATATATCATTGAATTTAAAAAAATATTTGACTCTACTGCTGTTCGGTACGGAGTGGAGCCGTGAGGAGGAAAGACGGAAAAGTCACGAACACGCACACGCAAAATAATCTCACACGCAAGTTTTTGAACACAGAGTAACAGAATATATTTTAACAAGTCAATAAGAATGTCACAGTCAGAATAAAAAGCTATATACAAAGTTATTTACAGTTTGTCACTCACTCGAACACTTCCAGGTCGCGGCGCACAGCGCGGACAATGCGAGTCCGCGAGGAACGCGATACCCGATGGGAAGCACTCGAGGCGTGTGCAAGTGCGGAGTTCGCGAACGCGTGGAGCAAGCGACTCCAAAGCGGCGCGCGTATTCAACGTAGCAAAGAATGCGACTTTGCTATCGCGAACTCAGAGCAAGATCGGATAAAAGGCGCTTATCCGAAACAGCGTGCGAATAACTGCGTGAATTTAAGACTATCGAAAATGCGGGTCGCACCTGAACGGATCTAAGCAGACTGGCCCGCGTCCCCACTTCGCATCCGGTTTTATACTGCGCTTTTCTGGAATGTTCTTTCTCGTCGTCACTTCCTCTTGAAGGAAATGACGACAGAAAAAGAACACTCCAGAAAAGCTCGGAAAGGTCTATATAAACATATCTGCAAAAATATAATTATAAATAACGAATTGGGGACGATGACTAAAGGTGCGAATTCACGCAGCGTCGAAACGCCAGATCCGTTTACCCCCACTCCAATTTCTCCCACTTTACGATAACCTAGGGAAAATCGACGCGACAGCGTAAAAAAGCTGACGCTATACTCCCGCTTCATTTTCATGGAGCGTAAAAACGCTGGATCCATAGGTGTCAATCAAAAATAAAAACAATTATCCAATAATTGTTGGTGTGCCACAGTCACCGTTTACGTGCCATTTAGTTTATTCTGTGATTTGTTCAGTATAAAGATGCGTGTCGAAGTGCGTTTAAACGGTAACCGTACATTGTCGACAAGAAGGAGAAATATATTGACGGCGGCAATAGCGAAAGAGGTTATGAAAAAACGAGTACAGATTCTATCTGCTTTAATGCCAATATTGTTAGAAAACAGAAAAAAAGCTTACAAGAAGAAACAATACTGGGTGGCACCGTATTTAAGAGATCGTGTGGAGCACAGTTTTTACCATGTATCGATTCCCAAACTGACCATGGAGAATGGAGTACGATTTCATAATTATTTTCGTATGTCAGCAACACAGTTAGAAGAATTGTTGTCGATTGTTGGACCGCAACTTATAAAACAAAATGCTATTCGGGAGTGCATTTCACCGAAAGAACGTTTGGCAATTACATTAAGGTTTGTTAACGTTTACCTGTCATTTTATAGACAAAACTGTTACTCGCTGCATTAGTATTCGTGAAATGTTTGTATTCTTGCATTGTTGTAGGTATCTTGCATCTGGCGACTCAATGATATCAATGTCGTATCAGTATCTGGTTGGGGCAGCAACAGTGTGCAATATTATTCGAGAGACATGCGAAGCAATCTGGAACACTTTGTGCCCTTTGGTTTTAACATCTGCATTGTCGGAAAATGAGTGGCTCGAAATTGCAAATGATTTTGAAAACATTACGCACTTTCCCCACTGCATCGGCGCCATCGATGGAAAACACGTAACGATTCAAGTATGTATCTTCAGCATTAGGACTGACATACTGTGCCGTATTTACAGTCTTGCAGTGAATATTGCGCATGTACAACATTTGAAACTTGATGTATATTGAATGGTAAATTTTGTTCCAGTGTCCTAATAATGCTGGTTCCACGTACTACAACTACAAGCATGCTCATAGTGTAGTATTGTTGGCCACTTGCGATGCACATTATATATTCCGTTTCGTTGACATTGGGGCTTGTGGACGACGAAGTGATGGAGGCATTTTCGGCGACAGTGCTATTGGCAAGAACTTCAATGCAAACCGAATGAATGTGCCAAAACAATCAGCTGTTGCAGAAGGACGAATTCTACCGTATTGTCTTGTGGGAGACGAAGCTTTCCCTCTGAAACCGTATCTGCTTCGTCCCTATCCTGGCAAGAATGGACTGACACAAGAGCAGGACGTTTACAACTACCGATTAAGTCGTGCAAGAAGGTTAATCGAAAATACCTTCGGTATTTTAGCCAGTCAGTGGCGAATATATCGTAAACCAATTATCGCTTTCCCAATGAATGCTAAATTAATGGTGCAAGCAACAGTTTGTCTGCACAATTGGCTCCGCAAAGATGACATCGGAAAAAATTCTTACGTTCCTGCGGGTATGGTCGATGAAATTCATGCCAACGATCCAAGTAATTTTACACCAGGCTCTTGGCGCAGAATTATGGAAGATACATGCGCATTTCAAGATATCGGTAATTGCGGGACGAATAACAGTGCTCGGAACTCCATACAAATTCGTGATGAATTTTGTGATTACTTTTCCAATGAAGGAGCGGTACCATGGCAAAATAATCGACACAAATAAAATTAATATCATAAAAAATACTATTATTGCGTTCTTTTTTAAGCGACTGTGTAACCTAATCTAATTATCCTTCCACTAACCTGTAAGTTGGGAATGAAAAATAATGGGCATTATTGTGAAATAATAAAAAAATGAAAGTATTAAAATAAAATAAAGATATTTATTAAAGATTTATTAAGGACATATTAATAAGATTTTTATTTAATAATTTTTTATTTTTTATGTGGGTCTAGTATCCCTATCATTTAAACGTTCTCTATGCAACGTGTTTAAAATTGATATCATTGCTCTTTCGCTTGCATCTTCACTGAGAGCTCTGAGCTTGGCGGCGACCACTATCCCGAATGCAGCATACTGATCATTATCAGTCTCATTTTCAGGTACATCGACATGCATGGGTTGGTTCATTATATTTTGTATGCTCTCTATAATATTTTCGGACTCTCTGCTTGTCCGTCGCCTTGAATCGGTACCTGACAAAACATTGAAATTTAGTTTTATTGAAAAATAAACATAACAGTATGGAAAAAGATTTCAAATATAATAATTGAAGAAATCTTACGTAAACTTCTGGTGTTCACACTGTCAAACTCCAAACTGTTGCCTGTGCTGTCACCATCAACTGAATCGTCGTCAGGCTCGATAATGTTTGTCGCCGTTCTGAAATTGTAAGAAATCTGTTAATAAAATTCGTGTACATATGTACTCTACTTGAACGATACTTATTTTTTATGCATATATACTTGCTTTGTAGATATGACTAGATCCCGAAGAAAGTCCATCCTATCCAAATGAATCCACTTGGATTTTTTAATATATCCTGAGCCACTTGGCAATTCTAATGCTTTGCGTTGTTTGCGGTACGTATCCGATAGGGTCTTCCATTTATTTTTGGCCTCCTGAGGAGTAAGCAAACCTGCAAAAGAAGAATTCAAATAGAGTCGTAATAAACATTATTACACATGCGTATGCCATTGAAAAATATTATACCTTGCATGACTGTGGAGACTTCCATCCACAACTTTTCTTTCGTTCGGATGCCCCTTTCTGATATTGGAAGCTTGAAGTTCCACAGAGGTAATCGTCTCCGAACCGCCTCAATAAGGTGCTCCTCTATAAATATCTTCCGTTGTTTGAAATTAGTTGGAACATTTTCTTTATCAAAACCCTCCTCGTCTGGAGCTTGCGAGATCAATTCGTTTGGTGTTTCCACGACATTAACTTCTTCATTTTCTACAAGGCTTTTTCGAACTATGCTTCCATCATCTGCACATACAAAAACATTATATAAGTATACGTATTTAAATAAATTTTCAACAATGGTTGACACCTGAAATGAATATACGTTATGCATTCCACTAAAGCACTTACCACATCGCGGATAAAAATAACGCGTGTTCTTGTCGATGTAATATGCAGAGTAAGATTCGAGGCATGGATGAGTCTCAATCTCATCTTCCTTGCAGATGAATTCACACACCCCACATGTGTTCACCAGTACATCATCAGTTTGGAATATCTGTAAAGCATAAAATGATTTAATAATTACACTTTGCAAGGAGGATGTGTCAGTTTGAACATTCCTATGGGTTGTGTACAATCACATCACCGTCTTTCCCAATTCAAAAAATCTGCATGATTTTGTATTCATAAAAACTATATAATATATGGTAAATCATATAGTGAAACCGCGAAGATTTTTTCAATAGGGATACTCTTTCAGGCATTGAGCAATTAAGTAAATAAATAATTAATTAGTAGTAATAATACACTAACCTCGTTCCCATCCTCGTTGTTAACATTCACTTCTCTCGTTGTCATCGTGGCTATCGCGCGGTACTTAACCTCAAAGTGTCGGTTTTCCGCTAAAGTTGAGACATTCCGAACTTTAGCGTAAAAACGATGAGCTAGGAAATTTCTGCGCGTCGTCAGTGCGCGTTGATGGGGAATGGAGTGGGGGTAAACGGATCTGGCGTTTCGACGCTGCGTGAATTCGCACCTTAAGGCCTTTTGAATTAACGACAGCGGCAGCGCCGCCGTTTCGCTGCTTTAGCGCGCTCCGCGTGAGCGCGGCTAAGTCCGAAAAATGTAATGATAGCAGGACGTAAGTCCCGCGTACAGCGTGACTGGAGAGCAACGACAGTAATGCGTGCGATAGAACACACATCACTGCCGCTACTCTCCACGTATATCATTGCTGCATTACACCACCTGTGTTGCACAGGCCATGCAACACAGGCGATGCAATGCAGCGTGATGAGGGCTTGGCGGAGCCCTTCGTTCGCTCGCGAACAACTACATTATTTAAAACAAATACGTTGTTCTTTGATTGAATTTCTCATATAATAGTATTAAGAGCGTTGTTACAAAAAATTTGTTATCGCATTGAATATTGTGATTGAAAAACTGGCACTAAACTTACTTACTTGAACGAAAAAAATAATTAAATAATTTAATGATAGTATTCTTGTATCTTTTATCAGGAGACGCGGTAGCGTCTCCGGCCATGTTCAAAATTTTGGACGCTACTAGTCTCTTATCCAGAAAGTTTAGAATCGATTTTTTGGGGTACAGAACTATTAAAATATAAAAAATTTTGAAGTGCATGTAGCATATTCTGAAAGGTGGCATCGCCACGAGTAAGTTAAGCCAAAAAAAAAAAAAAATTGGTCAAGCCGTTCTGGATATACAAACAGTCAAAAAGTGATGTTTTTCATGAAAAATTGTTCTCTGTCCGCAGTCATGTATGTACTTCTCTTCTCTCTTACCTTTCACTCACACCTCCCCCAACTTCCACTCACCCTCCCCTCCCCTCATTTCCCTTTCTCACCACGCCCCCCTTCCTCCTCTCCCCCTCTCTATTTTTCATTTTTTTCGCTTTTCTTACACTTTTTCATCATCTTTCACCCCCTCTCACTCTTTCACACCCTTTCTGGTGTATTTACCATTTATTAAAAATTTTCAAAAACCACCCCTTGATGGTGAAATTTAATATCTCAAAAACGGTACATCGCAAAAATACGGGGCCTGTGTTATTAATTAAGGTTTCTTCTGGGGTTAATTTACCATTCATAAAAAATTTTCAAAAACCACCTCTTGGGGGTGAAATTTAATGTCTCGGAAACAGTGTTTTGCGTTGCAAAAATATGAGACTTGTGCCGTTAATTAAGGTTTTTTATGGGGTCAATTCATCATTTATTAAAAATTTTCAAAAACCACCCCTTGAAGGTGAAATTTAATGTCTTGTAAACGGTGCATCGCAAAAATACGGAACCTGTGTCGTTAATTAAGGTTTTTTATGAGATAGATTTATAGTTATCTTTAAAGAAAAATACGTAATTGCATAAATAGCATAACTTTTTTTAAACTTTGCGTTTTTTTTGCACCAATTGATTCATATATCTGTACTCTAAAAAGTAGGTGATATCCCAAAAAATATCATAAATGAAAAGGTCAAGCCATGTTCAAAAATAGAAAACCCTCAAGAATTTGAATTTTTACAAATTTAAATAATTATTTAATAATATATTACCATGAAAAGTAACTGATATATTATACCAGGTGCCAATTCAAAGTGAACATACATAAAGTGTATATTATTTAAATAAATTAATAAAATAAATAATATAATAAATTTAATAACATATTACCACGAAAAATAACTGATATGTTATTCAAGGTGCAAATTCAAAATGAACATACATACATAAGGTGTATATAAGTAAAATTGATTAAAATTTGACTCTAAGTGAAAGTACATAAGTGATATGTTATTCTTAGTGCACAAAATATAAAAGTCGTTTATTGAAGTTTGATTTGAAATTTATACAAACCTGGACAATGAAAAATAGTTGCTTGTAATTCCAGAGTACTAATTTGTTAATTACTCGGAAAAAGAACATGGCGGCCTGCTCTCAAAAAACTTTCGATGGATGGAATAAATAATTAAAATGAAAAAGTTACGAAAATGGTTTAGATTAAAAATCTCCAACATTTCTGTAGTAAAATTTCGAATTTTCGTATCAATTTCCGATTTTGAATTTGTTATGCCATATTTTCAGCGAGTAATTTATCGATCAAAAAGTGTTGTATTGTTTGAAACGGGTAAATATTAAATAAACCCAAAATTCATAAGTAAAAAAGTTCTCATGTCAAGTACAAAGAAGCTACACGCTTAAAAAGATTAGTGATTATCTGACGTAACATACAACTATAAAAAATCAGATATTAATTATTCAAGATACAAGTGCGAAATAAATATCGTTAAAATATAGATACAAAATTTACCACAATTTGACTCTGAAAAGTAAGTGACATGCTTCTTAAAGTGCATATATAAAATTTAACAGTGTTTTGATAATGATTAATTTAAATATTTGCATTATCTCTCTTTCTCTCTCTCTGGGCAGGGTGACATATGTGATTGATATTTAACAGTACTACTAACTTATTGAATAGTCAGAGACAAGTTGTGTCGGATGAATCGGAATGTAAGTATTATTATTCTTAAGTGGATACTGAGAAACGCATCGAAGTTTTTTGAGAGCAGGCCGCCATGTTCTTTTTCCGAGTAATTAACAAATTAGTACTCTGGAATTACAAGCAACTATTTTTCATTGTCCAGGTTTGTATAAATTTCAAATCAAACTTCAATAAACGACTTTTATATTTTGTGCACTAAGAATAACATATCACTTATGTACTTTCACTTAGAGTCAAATTTTAATCAATTTTACTTATATACACCTTATGTATGTATGTTCATTTTGAATTTGCACCTTGAATAACATATCAGTTATTTTTCGTGGTAATATGTTATTAAATTTATTATATTATTTATTTTATTAATTTATTTAAATAATATACACTTTATGTATGTTCACTTTGAATTGGCACCTGGTATAATATATCAGTTACTTTTCATGGTAATATATTATTAAATAATTATTTAAATTTGTAAAAATTCAAATTCTTGAGGGTTTTCTATTTTATAAATATACCTAGTTTTTCAGTTACGAATACAAAATTAACACAACAAGCTTTTAAAAGCCGGAATATTTATGTAAATGATAACACGGTATGTATAAAGTAAAAATTCATATATTAAACCGTACAAAATGATACGTCGCGTGACAGGGTGATTCAGAACAACCCCTGCAGATTGAAATGTCGTATTCCTGAGTAAATTCTGAGATGATTCTTCCTTTATCAAAATTTTCTCCGAAGCTTAGTTTTTGAATTATAAAGAGAAATAGTTAACGAATTACGGAAAGAGTACGGAAGGTAGGCAGGGGCGACGCAACTCACCGTCCGACGCAGGTGATTACGTGGGGCGCCTCAGCCTTAGCCCATCGCTTTACGTATCGATACACACGCACATGACACATTCTCGCTCTCTCTCACTCACTCACTCTCACTCTGACTTATTCTCACTTTTGCTCACTCACTACCATTTATTTTTGTAATTAAGAAACTAAGCTTAAGAGATAATTTTGCAAAGAAATGTAAGTGTCAGAATTGAGTCAGGAATACGACATTTTTCTCAATCACTTACCTGTAAAGATGCGATGACTTCGTGTTATTGTAGTTTCTTGAGAGACTCTCTCAAGAAACTACAATAACACGAAGTCATCGCATCTTTACAGGTAAGTGATTGAGAAAAATGTCGTATTCCTGACTCAATTCTGACACTTACATTTCTTTGCAAAATTATCTCTTAAGCTTAGTTTCTTAATTACAAAAATAAATGGTAGTGAGTGAGCAAAAGTGAGAATAAGTCAGAGTGAGAGTGAGTGAGTGAGAGAGAGCGAGAATGTGTCATGTGCGTGTGTATCGATACGTAAAGCGATGGGCTAAGGCTGAGGCGCCCCACGTAATCACCTGCGTCGGACGGTGAGTTGCGTCGCCCCTGCCTACCTTCCGTACTCTTTCCGTAATTCGTTAACTATTTCTCTTTATAATTCAAAAACTAAGCTTCGGAGAAAATTTTGATAAAGGAAGAATCATCTCAGAATTTACTCAGGAATACGACATTTCAATCTGCAGGGGTTGTTCTGAATCACCCTGTCACGCGACGTTTATGTATCATTTTGTACGGTTTAATATATGAATTTTTACTTTATACATACCGTGTTATCATTTACATAAATATTCCGGCTTTTAAAAGCTTGTTGTGTTAATTTTGTATTCGTAACTGAAAAACTAGGTATATTTATAAAATAGAAAACCCTCAAGAATTTGAATTTTTACAAATTTAAATAATTATTTAATAATATATTACCATGAAAAGTAACTGATATATTATACCAGGTGCCAATTCAAAGTGAACATACATAAAGTGTATATTATTTAAATAAATTAATAAAATAAATAATATAATAAATTTAATAACATATTACCACGAAAAATAACTGATATGTTATTCAAGGTGCAAATTCAAAATGAACATACATACATAAGGTGTATATAAGTAAAATTGATTAAAATTTGACTCTAAGTGAAAGTACATAAGTGATATGTTATTCTTAGTGCACAAAATATAAAAGTCGTTTATTGAAGTTTGATTTGAAATTTATACAAACCTGGACAATGAAAAATAGTTGCTTGTAATTCCAGAGTACTAATTTGTTAATTACTCGGAAAAAGAACATGGCGGCCTGCTCTCAAAAAACTTCGATGCGTTTCTCAGTATCCACTTAAGAATAATAATACTTACATTCCGATTCATCCGACACAACTTGTCTCTGACTATTCAATAAGTTAGTAGTACTGTTAAATATCAATCACATATGTCACCCTGCCCAGAGAGAGAGAAAGAGAGATAATGCAAATATTTAAATTAATCATTATCAAAACACTGTTAAATTTTATATATGCACTTTAAGAAGCATGTCACTTACTTTTCAGAGTCAAATTGTGGTAAATTTTGTATCTATATTTTAACGATATTTATTTCGCACTTGTATCTTGAATAATTAATATCTGATTTTTTATAGTTGTATGTTACGTCAGATAATCACTAATCTTTTTAAGCGTGTAGCTTCTTTGTACTTGACATGAGAACTTTTTTACTTATGAATTTTGGGTTTATTTAATATTTACCCGTTTCAAACAATACAACACTTTTTGATCGATAAATTACTCGCTGAAAATATGGCATAACAAATTCAAAATCGGAAATTGATACGAAAATTCGAAATTTTACTACAGAAATGTTGGAGATTTTTAATCTAAACCATTTTCGTAACTTTTTCATTTTAATTATTTATTCCATCCATCGAAAGTTTTTTGAGAGCAGGCCGCCATGTTCTTTTTCCGAGTAATTAACAAATTAGTACTCTGGAATTACAAGCAACTATTTTTCATTGTCCAGGTTTGTATAAATTTCAAATCAAACTTCAATAAACGACTTTTATATTTTGTGCACTAAGAATAACATATCACTTATGTACTTTCACTTAGAGTCAAATTTTAATCAATTTTACTTATATACACCTTATGTATGTATGTTCATTTTGAATTTGCACCTTGAATAACATATCAGTTATTTTTCGTGGTAATATGTTATTAAATTTATTATATTATTTATTTTATTAATTTATTTAAATAATATACACTTTATGTATGTTCACTTTGAATTGGCACCTGGTATAATATATCAGTTACTTTTCATGGTAATATATTATTAAATAATTATTTAAATTTGTAAAAATTCAAATTCTTGAGGGTTTTCTATTTTATAAATATACCTAGTTTTTCAGTTACGAATACAAAATTAACACAACAAGCTTTTAAAAGCCGGAATATTTATGTAAATGATAACACGGTATGTATAAAGTAAAAATTCATATATTAAACCGTACAAAATGATACATAAACGTCGCGTGACAGGGTGATTCAGAACAACCCCTGCAGATTGAAATGTCGTATTCCTGAGTAAATTCTGAGATGATTCTTCCTTTATCAAAATTTTCTCCGAAGCTTAGTTTTTGAATTATAAAGAGAAATAGTTAACGAATTACGGAAAGAGTACGGAAGGTAGGCAGGGGCGACGCAACTCACCGTCCGACACAGGTGATTACGTGGGGCGCCTCAGCCTTAGCCCATCGCTTTACGTATCGATACACACGCACATGACACATTCTCGCTCTCTCTCACTCACTCACTCTCACTCTGACTTATTCTCACTTTTGCTCACTCACTACCATTTATTTTTGTAATTAAGAAACTAAGCTTAAGAGATAATTTTGCAAAGAAATGTAAGTGTCAGAATTGAGTCAGGAATACGACATTTTTCTCAATCACTTACCTGTAAAGATGCGATGACTTCGTGTTATTGTAGTTTCTTGAGAGAGATGGATGGATCGTATTTCTTGTGACTTCTACAACTTTTTGTAGATATTAAATCGCGTTCCCACTGATAATTTACAGCTGAGTAATCACACGCAAAATATTCTTCTTTTATAAATTTACGTTTCACACATTTTCACTCACGTTTCACTCACTCGATCACTAATCACTGTCGATCACCGAGTAATTATTTGACTGAAAAGAAATCACTCAAAGAAATACACACGATACACAATACGCGACACGTGTTTACTTCGCGACAACAAGCAGTCGACTGATTTTTGGTTATGGTTGTACTAGCGCTGCCAACCGTAAATTGCCGCATTCTGAATATTGAAGATATTTGATCAATCGCACGCTTGTATTTACGGTTGGCAGCACTAGTACAACTATAACCAAAAATCAGTCGACTGCTTGCGAAGTAAACACTTGCGACTGTCGCGAAGTAAACACGTGTCGCGTGTTGTGTATCGTGTGTATTTCTTTGAGTGATTTCTTTTCAGTCAAATAATTACTCGGTGATCGACAGTAATTAGTGATCGAGTGAGTGAAACGTGAGTGAAAATGTGTGAAACGTAAATTTATAAAAGAAGAATATTTTGCGTGTGATAACTCAGCTGTGGATTATCAATGGGAACGCGATTTAATATCTACAAAAAGTTGTGGAAGTCACAAGAAATACGATCCATCTCTCTCAAGAAACTACAATAACACGAAGTCATCGCATCTCTACAGGTAAGCGATTGAGAAAAATGTCGTATTCCTGACTCAGTTCTGACACTTACATTTCTTTGCAAAATTATCTCTTAAGCTTAGTTTCTTAATTACAAAAATAAATGGTAATGAGTAAGCAAGAGTGAGAATAAGTCAGAGTGAGAGTGAGTGAGCGAGAGAGAGCGAGAATGTGTCATGTGCGTGTGTATCGATACGTAAAGCGATGGACTAAGGGTACAGTCACATGGTGCGTGATGCGTCATGCGGGATAGAGCGTCCGTCATAGAAATAGCCAATCACACACACAACTCGTACGGGATGCGTTATGCGGAATAGCTCTGATTGGCTGTTTCTATGACGGACGCTCTATCCCGCATGACGCATTACGCACCATGTGACTGCACCCTAAGGCTGAGGCGTCCCACATAATCACCTGCGTCGGACGATGAGTTGCGTCGCCCCTGCCTACCTTCCGTACTCTTTCCGTAATTCGTTAACTATTTCTCTTTATAATTCAAAAACTAAGCTTCGGAGAAAATTTTGGTAAAGGAAGAATCATCTCAGAATTTACTCAGGAATGCGACATTTCAATCTGCAGGGGTTGTTCTGAATCACCCTGTATAAATAAATATTTTCAGTTACGTATACTTATGTTATTTTGTATTGTAGTAGAAAATTATCTCGAATACTATGTCAGTGTGTTGTCTGTGTTTCTTGTAACGCAAACACTTACTTAGAAAGTAACCGCAGACAACATTAAGTGTCCTACTTTATGTTGCCTACTTTTAGCTGAAGAGCTAAGTATACTTATATCATATTGTATCGTTATAGAAAAGTACTGTGTCAAATATCATGATACTTAAGGTAGCCCTTGCACCAAATTCTGGGGAATCAGACCTACGTAATTTAATAGTTCTTGACCCGCTGAATCCAATGGTACCTTCAGTTATGCCCCAAGCCGGGCAAAATCTCGAGTAATTGAAGCTCAAAGTTCGAGTATTTTACACAGGCTCTTATGGGAGCGAACCACTCAAACGTATTTTACAAAGAAAATTCGAAATTCTGAGTAGGTAGATTATGCAGGGCTTGTAGAAAAATTACTCTTCTTTCGGATTTTCTTGAGCACAGTATAGGCAGCCGGCCAATTACTCGAGATATTTATCAAAAAAGAACGAAAATATTGGTTTCGCGGTTATGAAAGGAAGTTGGGCGGGCCGCCATATTGATGTACGTAAGTGCGCGAATTTTAAAAGGCGAGTAGTAACAAAAATGCTTATAATGTATAAAGTTATTTATTTTTATTTTTGAAAAATAAAAAATTGATAAGTTAATGATAAATAAATGAATAATAACGACAAAGTAAATTTAATTTTATAAAATTTGTTTTTACAATCACATGAACACATTTCGATCACATAAATAAATTTTTGACATATTATGATAAAGAGTATTTATACTAAATTTTTAATTTTATTATTTATAATATTAATTGCATCAAGTGAAGATGTCACTCGCACTTTACGATTAACGCTCATCGATAGTAAAATTTTTATTCCACATTTAGGATCCTTCGTATAGGCATCGATAAGAATTTGTCGATTAATACCTTCTTTAGACATTTTTGTAATCAATCTTGGTTTAATAGCATCTTTCAAACAGTTTAATGACGTCTTATTTTTTTCTAGTAATAATTTTTTTCTTTTATCACATTCTATTTTCTGAAGACTTATACAATCATTTTTAATATCACAGTCTGAAATGCTAAGGACCTCGACAAGTTTTTTTAATAAAATAATATCTACAGCGTCGTGAAGATATTGTGTATTCTCATTTGATAAATACTTTTTTATTAAATTTTCTTCAGAGTACGACATTTTTGCACCTTCGGGCTTCGGAATTTTTTTTTTTAAATATTTTCAAAGTGTCTGCGTATCCGTAAATTATACTTGAAAATCTGTCGTACAATCCGAATTGAACAGCGAGGCTTTTAATTCTTACCGCATCAAAACTGAAATAACAATTAGATATAATGTACTTGAGATAAGGTACAACTGTCCTTTATATATTACTTTATATTTTACTGTAGTGTACCTTAGCACATTATGACCAACTAAAATGATGCTACACGGCTCATTCACGGAGCAGCATTTTTTTTATATTTTCGAGATAACTCAAAAATGTACCGATAGCAGCCTCTTTTGATATAGTGTCAACTTTTTTGCCCCTCAAAAAAAGCTCCCCCTTTTTTGAAGTTAATCCTGTTTTTTCCGTAGCTGCAGGCTTTATCGCCACTGTCGGGACCGAGTAAACATTGAAAATGGTTTCGCCATCATAGGCAGCAATCTTCAATGTAAAATTTAATTATGTGCAATTACAATGTTTTAATAGAATAGTAAAATAAAGAGAAGATTAAAATAATATGCACATACAATTAGGGTGGTCAATTCTTTATTTTTCTTTCGAATACTTTTTCAGACACTTAAGCAATAAAATAAATAAGAGTTTATTTTTACAAGATCCGTCGTACAAAAGAATACATGATTAAAGTATCAAATTATTAATTTTAATTTTTTTCTCACGTACTTGAAAAGGTATTCGAGTGCAAAATTGGCCTCACCTGCATATAATGTTTTCGTATACATACTTGAACTATTTGGTCAAAGGAACTAAGGCCTGTTGTTTCCATGTCAAAGTAGACAATTTTGAAATTTTGAATTTCAGTTTCTAACGAATTACTGACAGGAAGATTCACTTTTTCAATGGGTATATCTAATATTCCACTCAAACTTATGTTACTTTCGTACGTAAGTCCTTCAGTGCGTTGAACAGTACTTGTTTTTGACGATTTTTTATTTTTTAATGCCTTGCGTCTAATTTTTCCAGCTTTGCTGCTTTGAAATAATCTTTTTTTTATAACTGTACTGTTTTTTAATTGCCTAAACTTCAATCCTTTGCGCGTTGGACTAACTCCTAATTTTTTATAAACCTCATCAATGTAAGAGTGTCCCAAATTTTTTTGACACACGGAAGCAGCCACACGATAATTTAAAGATTCGGATCCCGAGTAATGTTTTGACTTTGGGCATTTGCTTGCTACAATATTATTAAAATTCTCATTTACTTGAGAAGCAGATGGTGCTAATTTCTCAACATTGTTTATGTATCGTCCGATCAACTCTTCTAAAGAGATTCGAAGGGACTGCCCTTGGAGTGGTTTCTTTCCTGGAAGCTTTTTGTACTCGTAATTCTCTTTTTCTTCATGAAACTTACACAGTGCATGGTCACCAAATGCGTGAGGGACAATCGACTTTAAACAATGAGCAAGATCTTGGGGACGATTTTTATGTTCAGCCATTGCATTGCTTAGAGAGTTAGAAAAATATTCTATGAGCGATTTAAGCAAGGACATTCCGTACAGTGAGTTGGAAAAAGCTTTTACGGAATGATTTTTATCGGCCCACAGTTCAATACTGTGGACTGACACAGCTCTCAAGCTGGCGATAGTGGCAGCATCGTTGTCCATTATGAGCCTTGCCCCAAAACATGATGTTCGCCAAACAACAGATTTTTTGTAAATAGCTCTACAGCCATGTCAGCTTCCATACTCTTCGACGACCCATCGAAATTTTGCCTGCAGTCATGGTCATTTTTGGAATGTCCTGCGTCGCACCGACGACACCTTTTTGATCGAACGGCGTAAGAGACAATTTTCTTCGAATAGTGTCCTACTAAAACTCCGTGACCAGATAGACTATTGTATGATCTGCCAGTGCCTCTTTTCTGCCAGCCCGTGTCGAAAGAGAAAGACAAGCCATCCTTACCTTGTCTTGTCCTACGAATATTATAATTGGAATATGGCACTAAGGATGCTGATGATAAAATAATGGTACAGGTGTTGGAACAAAATTAGCAAAGAAGGGCGATGAACATTAAGAAATATTTCATGTGTATCATTATTTTATTTATACGAATTCTCATCGCTACTTTGATCAAATGCTCGTTATATCACAATCGAACACATAAAACACAATACATAATCGTAATTAGTCATATCGTACATGATTTTTTTAATACTAACACGTACAATTTTATAATTGGTACTGAATAACTAAAGAAGTGTTTAAAAAAATATAAACAAAGTGTATAAATAAGTGTACAATAAAAATAAAAATATATATCAATACTTTATAATGTAAATAAAAATTTTAGTGATTGAAAAGGTAAAAATCTAAATTTGTAAATATTTCATAATTTTCTTATGTAAAAATGTCTTTGCGATGCTTCCTTTAAAAAAAAATCTTTCAATGGTACGAAGAATCATTACTATTTACAATTAACTTACTCGTCAGGAACAACATCGTTCGTAGCTTTCGTGAGATTTTTTTCTTCTTCTAACGAATTACTGCAACTCTCCAAAGCTACTTCTTCCAATTTTTGTCCAACTATTCGTTCATACCGTTTTAGTATAGTAGTGGACATAGGAGCAATGTTTAAAGCTGATAGCAGGACATTCATCTGCGTTTCACCAATGCCTGAGTCAAGCATTCCTAAAAAATTAAAAAATTAAAAATCAGATGAAAATATTAATAGATAATTTGATTATATAAATAATTTACCCATCGCAGCTTTCATATTCACTGATTGTGAGACGTACTCCTTCTTGCTTCCAAACACAGAGTTGGTGTGTACTATTTTTGTGAATGGGCATTTGCAGCACTTTACAATATAATCATTGCCAAGACCTCGCTGAGTTTTATTGGTGGCGAATTCCAAAGAGAGAGGAATATTGCACCTGTTGCACCACATTTGTTTGGCAAAACAGAGGTTTCGATTACTTCTCTTCCAGCAAAATTGGAGTCATCAGCATCTGATGATTTTTCCTCCTGAATGATATGAACAAAAAAAGTATAAACAAAAGAAAAAGTAATTACAATTGACAATTTTGAGCAATTTTTATCAATTACATCTAATGGAAGTTCAACAACTAAATATTCAATAAAATATTCATTATAAATACACACCTCATATAACGTTTTCAATGCTTTCTTCTTTTGATATTCTGCATGCGAACTTCTTTTCATAAACCGACCTCTGTTCTTTCCTCTCGAGATACGTATAGAATACCTCGAGAGTTTTCTTTCAGAGTCTCTTGGCTGTTCACTCATTATTTAGTTTTCTTACTAATAACGTAAATAAAATAACTACTCTACGCAGTTATCACGCTAGCAGACGCACGTGTTTACATGCTGATACGGGTATACACGCCCTGCCGAAAATGTGCGATTAAAACCGATTAAAACGGAATCCTTTTTAATCGATTTTAAGCTGTTTTAATCGGTTCAATCCACGAGCGGATTAAAAAGTAATCGGTTTTGATCCCACACGAATCGTAATTGATTTTACTATCGCTTTCGCGAATTATTTTTAATCCGAAATAATTACATTCTAATCCATACTGTTATCAATCCAAATAAATTTGAATAATCGGATGGATATATAATCCAAAATAATCCGCTTAATGCTCATTTCTACCAAAGGTTTAAATTTAATCATTGGTCAACTTGCAGGATGCTGGCAACATCAAAGTTTAAGCATTTCTACTATATTATATGCAATAATTATGTTATTATAAATTTTAACGTTGTCATTCTGCAAATTAACCAACGATTAAATTTCAACCACGTTGGTATAAACGGACATAAGTTGTATATTTTTTTAAATAAAAAAAGAGAATTGTTTATTACAATTATTATTATTAATAATTTCAAATATATTAAGGTTTGCATAACATTTTCAATTATATTCTTTAAAATAAATCTACAATAATATTTTTTTAAATAAACAGAATTATATTTATTACAATGTTATTATTATTGAATCTCATATACTTTCGGAAGTTTGCATAAATATATAGAATATCCTACATTTATATGAATAATCTTGCTTTTTACATCACTTATGGGAACTATTGAGCTATGTACATAATCTTCTGATTCTATTTTATCCATGTACGATACATGTACGAACGGTTTGTTGGAACTGATTGTAATTTTTGATATTTGAATGTAACATTTATTATTTAAAAGAATGATGTGTAAATATTTGTCCATATTCATCCGAATGCAACTGAACCATTGTATCGCTCGTCCTTCGTGCCTTACGATATTTCTGACTGTGAAATATGACCTTTAACGATACATTTTTTATACGCTTTATACATCCTATCATCGCATTTTACTCTATAGCATTCGTTATGATAATAAACATTCATGCACGCATTACAGATTCACATTGGGCGAAACGAATGGATAAGTGAAATCCACTATAACAGAGTGTTGAACTCGTCAAAAACTCCTTGCCAATTTGCAAGTAATATTATTCTTGCTGTTTTCGACGATGAATTGCTTATGACTAGCACTGTTACAGGATACACTTCTACACGATGCGGTAAAAAAAGGAAATGCAATAAATTGGATGAAAAGAAACTGGGAGCTTGTGAAGGTAAAACATGTTTCATTGTGCAACATATAATATCAATATAAACATATAAGAATATAACGTTTATTACTAATAATTTCTGAACAAAATTAATGGAATATTATAATAATGGATATAAACTCATAAGTATAATCATTTGAGAATATTATTTTATTTTACTATATGTATATATAATATATATATATATATTATTTTTTTTGTTTTTAAGATCATAGTACTGAGCTAAAAGTATATATTGTCATTTATATTTTTGTTTAGATGCATACAAGCATTGGATAAACAACGTGTACAAAAAAAAATTTGCCAATACTCCTGACAAAGATAATTCTATGAGAGAAATGTCTAAATTTTTTTATTATGTGGGAAAAAAAATTGCTGATTTTAAGAAAATATGTGAAAAAGATACCGATGAAAATCAATCGATTGATGAAGAAAACGAGGACATTGTTGATGATTCACAAATGAATGACGAAAATGCGAAGCCAAAAAATAGTGACAAGAAGAAAAAGAAATACAGAAACAGAAGAAACAGTACTATTCAAGAGACTAGCGAACAAAGCGAAGAAAATGAAAATATTGTTAATGAAGGTGGTCGTTTTTATGACTTTTCACCTGAAATGTTTTAATTGTGAAAATCACAGTTTCATTTATTTTAAGTATCAGTTGTTTCGAATTTTTTTGAATTTTTTGAAAATTTTTAACAGCATAGAGGTATGTTAAATTTAAAAAAAAGAAATATATATAGAAATAATATATATGTTAAATATATGTAAGATTATATATAAGGATGATAATAATACAAACTACAGTACAAATAGTAACAAAATTTTTTTTTGTTACAATATTTTAAGAAAGTTTATTGAAGATTTTATTTTTCTAATTTTATAAATTATTTATATTACTATTGTACTTGAAAGTTACTATTGTAATGCATAATATAAAAATTTTAAAACATTTCAATTCAGTTGCATTAAAACTTCTAATACTCTTCGCGACCACGTTTTAGAATCTTGACATTAGAAGCGAGAAATGATACACTAAGACGCTGAGAATTCTTGCGTGCCATTTTTAAATAAAAAGCTATTTTAATAAAATAACATTGTAAATCATGTTAACAAATTTGTAAAATTGTTCGAAAATTTTTTTTTCTTGGCGGTTGTTTATTAACTGCCAAAAAAGCATAGCTTTTAAACAATTTTACAAATTTATTAACATTATTTATAGTGTTATTTCATCAAAATATCTCTTTATTTAAAAGTGGCACACAAGAATTTTCAACGTCTTAGCATGTCACATCGCATTAAAATTTGATTTAATTATAATTTATGAAATTCTGTAATTGCGGATTGATATGGATTTATCCCAATATTAATCCGTCCGAATTGTACTAAATCCGATCTTATTTTTAATCGGTTTTAATACCGTATTTTCGGTGCAGAAATCCCGATCGATTCGGATAACTTTTTTTTTAATCGGTTTTAATCGCATATTTTCGGCAGGGCGCCGTCTACATTATCGACACTACTGCCGAAGTCAAACTCGCTATCACGCAGTCATTTGACTAGAGCGGCAGGTGCAAGGGCCACCTTAATGTTGCCTGTGTTTTTTGCTGCAAAGCCATAAAAATAGATGTTTTGTACAAATCAGTGAAAATGTTCCTGCAATTTATCAATAAATGATATCCATGATAAATCTTCCCAAACCAAATCAGTAACAATTAAATATAAATGTGCAATACAAATGTAATAAATGTAATTTATTGCAGCATAAACTTGTTACTTTTATTGTACGAGTTAGATTAGGTTAAGTCAGATTAATTTTATACATATTACACAAATGTAATAAACCACTGGTTCATCCATATTTAACGTGACAATGTCAAATCTTTTTAATATCACTTTTAATATCACTAATATACAGGATGTCCCATCGCACTTGTACTAACGCTCGTGAGCAGGTAAGGCATAGTAAATTGAACAAAAAAGTCCTGTACATTTTGCTAAATTTGCAATAATAAACAAAATATTTAATATTAAAGTTAGGCGGATAAAAGCGCGCCGAGATACAAGGAGGCAAACGCTCGAGCCGCCTGAGCTATAGTACGGCCCAGTATGCGCGGCGAGAGACGGCAGAGGCGACGCACGGGCAGCGACATGCTAATACACCCTTCCTCTCGCCACGCGGTGGGCAGCCAATGTTATACTAATTGTATATATATATATATATATATATACAGGGTGGCCCATCGAAAAGGAAACAAACTGAATAACTCTTACAAAAATGATTTTTCGAAAAAATGCAAAAACATGTCAATTATTATTGGAAGGGGGACATCTATTGACGTAAAACTCTTACCCTCAACTTCCACCCCCTAAGCGGGGGGTGGCAACCCTTAAAAATTTTAAACGAGAAGGGGGGTCGAATAATATATCATTGGAAAGGTCTCTCAATTCTCTATAATTCTACGTTTGATTTTTTAAATTTGATCGATTTGTTTAGAAGATACAAGGTGTTTTACAGGGTTACAGGGTTGTATCTAAAACAAACAAATCTGCATATCTTCAAATTTTTTTTATTATCTATTGTCAGCGTAACAAATGTTCAAAATGTTGACCACTAGCTTCCATACAATAATAAAGATTCTGCTCAAAACGTTGTCGCACATTCTGGAGCATTTGTGGAGTAATTTTATGGCATTCGTTAACAATACGTTGACGTAAATCTTCTAAAGAAGCTGGTTGTGTTAATCATAAATTTTACTTTTTAAATGTCCCCATAAAAAGAAATCCAGTGGCGACAAATCTGGAGAACGAGGAGGCCATTCAATAGTGCCTCTTCTTCCAATCCAACGATTTGGAAAAGTTTGATCCAAATATTTACGAACAGACAGTGTATAATGTGGAGGAGCTCCGTCCTGTTGAAATATTAATTGATCTTCGAGATAATGTTCATCATTTTCGATAATATTGGTTAACATTGGATCAATTATGTTTTCTAGCAGTTCCAAATACATATCTCCAGTTAAATTGCCAGATAGAAAAAGGGACCAACAATACGATCACCAAAAATGCCAGCCCAAACATTTAATTTTTTTGGGTGTTGAGTATGGGTTTCATAAAATATGCTTGGATTAGAATCTGCCCAATAGCGACAATTATGGCGATTTACTGTACCATTTTGAAAAAAGAACATTCGTCAGAAAAACAAATATTAAAGAGGAAATTTGGATTATTCGTTATTCGTTCACTCATGACCTCACAAAATTGCAACCGACGGTCAAAGTCGTCTTCATTAAGTTCCTGTAACAACTTAATTTTATATGGGTGAAACTTATGATGTTTTAAAATTCGTTGAATACTGGTTCGACTAACACCAGATACAGCAGATAATTGCCTTGTACTCAACGTAGGATCAGCAGCAACATGGCCTAAAATCGCTATTTCCACCGCTTCATATCGTACACGATTTTCAGCATTCCGTTTTTTTTATTAACCACAGATCCTGTCTGTTTAAATTTTGCCACTAACTGCAAAACGTATTTACGATTGACATGTTTATTTGCATGCCTTTGATTGAACAGCTCAGCTGTTTTGTTAGCACATTTATTATTTTCAAAATAAAGTGCAATTATTTCGATCCTTTCTGCAATCGAATAAACCATAATGTCAAAACAACGAATTATGAAATTTACTTGTCGCAAACACTAGATAAGTACTGATCTTGCTTATCGAAGCACACTGAAGAAAGATTAGGCTTCGTATAAGTTTAAATTTCGTTCAGTGTAACAAAAAGTAGCAAAGAAAAAACCAAAACATTGGAGCACATTGACGTAGAAATTTTCTTCAGTGTAGGCAAAGTAGTAAAGAGAGAAAGAGAAAGAATCAAAACATTGAGTATACACATTGACGTGGAATAAATTCAAAACTTGAAAGCTTTAAGCTTTATCAACATTTCAAACAATTACTACGCTAACTAACACAATTTGAACACCTCTTGCAACCGATTAATGACCTGGTTAAAGATTATAAAGATTTATTTGTTTTAGATAAAACACTCTGTATCTTCTAAACAAATCGATCAAATTTAAAAATTAAACGTAGAATTATAGAGAATTGAGAGACCTTTCCAATGATATATTATTCGACCCCCCTTCTCGTTTAAAATTTTTAAAGGGTTGCCACCCCCCGCTTAGGGGGTGGAAGTTGAGGGTAAGAGTTTTACGTCAATAGATGTCCCCCTTCCAATAATAATTGACATGTTTTTGCATTTTTTCGAAAAATCATTTTTGTAAGAGTTATTCAGTTTGTTTCCTTTTCGATGGGCCACCCTGTATATAATTGTATGTGTGCAAAATAAATTATACCAAATATATGTAAATTATGTAAAATATATATCAATTATATGTCTATATATAAATAATGAATTCACAAAACATACGCATTCACACACTTTCAATGCCGGTTGATACTAGTGAATGCCAGTACGGGCTGCGTTTCGATTATCGAATCTACTCAGTTTCCGGGTAGTTTGCGCATGGGCGGCAAACGCAGCGCGTAAGTTCGAATAATGAAAGATGTTAATCGCCCATATATAATTTTTTTACTTTCTGTCTTTATTTGTTTCTTTATAATCGAATCTGTTTTGTATATTGATAAATGTTAATACTACTACTATTATACTGTTTAAATATTTAGTTACTTACTTATTTTAACTTGTTTATTAGATATATAAATATAATATTTTATTTTAATTTTCAACAAAATTGACAAATTATAAACAAAACTTTGTTGAAATTTTTTTCAATTAAAGCTGCGTTCCGAAATTCACTGCCAGTATTAAAAATCTATAATTCGTGTTACGTATACTATAAAATTCCAGTACTGGCAATGCATTTCGGAATACAGCCTAACAATAAGTATAAAATTCATGTAAGAAGCGAATCAAAATAGTATCGAATTGATATCGAAATGATGAAGTATCGATATTTTACTAAAAACATAAAATTTGCTTATTTGAGATCTCGATGATGAATACATTGTATCACAAATAATATTTATCTTTAAAAATGTCATGAAACATACACTTGAAATGAACTTTCGATGAAGGAGGATGTTAAAAAGGTCATTTTGGCTTTACCAGTGTAAAAACGTATTAGAGAATTATTATTTGGTATTTAAGAAAGGAATATGACATTTATGTTTTAATCCCTCGAGGTGTTGGGAACATAAGGAATGAGCGAAGTTTAGTCTGTCTTCTGTTTTCACCCTGATGATAGTATTATTATGGTTGTTAACGCCCCTTCTTCTCTCGAAAAAGTAGCTTTAAAAAGTATTTAATCGATATTCATGAAATTCTTTTGGTGTAAAATGGTTTTATGTACGCTCTTTTTCTGACGCCTCTCTGAGTCAAAAATTCGTACTGAATATGAGATATGTCTGACAGTGGCTGCCATGAACGTCTAAAAATAAAATACCAACCAAAATCTAAGTCATATTACGGGTGGAAGATGAAGGCGCCTTTGCCCTGTGACGGACTATGAATAGAGGTAGTAAGCAAACATCAGAGCTGAAATAAATATAATTCAATAGTTTATAAAAACATATGTTTTGATAGTTTCATTAACCCATCCAAAATAAAAACCAGTCTTCCTGCTGGATGGAGGATGCAATGCTGGTCATCAGTGCTGAATGGGGTCTGAAAATAAATACATGGTTTCGAACCCAAATCATGGAGCCATGGTTTTTATGATATTCTTCTAGTCTGAGGGTTTTAGGAATTGGACTAGTGCGCAATGAATTCATGCACCACCAGAAATGTGTTGACCACATTTTTGTTCCTCCAATTTCTACCTTCTTCCCTGAGTTTTTCCACTAAAATAAATGCCCATATTTAGTGGCAGACCCAGAAATCCAGTCTCCTCCTCCAGAGAATGCGCTGATTTTCCTTTCGAATGTAATGTCTTTCATTGTTGCAAAAAGCTCAAAACATTTATCCAGACAATGAAGATGCGTACCGAGGATAAAAAGCCTCTCCCCGCCCGTCTCCTCGAGTGACGCTCAGGCTTCTTCTTCATGCGCGGTTGCTAGGGGGTGCAGCCGCCCAATGAAAAAGTTGTTAGTTGATCGACACCGAACCCCATCGCCTGCCCCTGTGTTTCTCTCCTGCTCAGTCGTCAGCTGAAAAACCTCCTTCTTCTGGTTTTTGAACCTGAGCTTTGTTCCTTCCTTTTGTGGGAGTTCTCATGCTGAGCTTATGCTGAGCAAGTGAGGTGAGAAGCGCGCTGTGAAGCAAGTCGATTCTTTTGGGGGCAGTCTCCATCCTGGGGAGTCCTGACCTGAGGTGATCGTCAGGTTCAGATCCTGGGAACCTTTTTCTCCCCCGGGTTCTCCTGCCTCAAAGTGGATGCCCAGATCACACCCATTCCTGTCCTCCCATTGAGATAGAGATAGAGAACAGAGTTCTGTCTCAGGCAGAGGTCCCTTCCAGGACTATGGCTGATCCATCCCAGGAGATGCCTCCTGCAAGTGGAGGGAGGATGCGCGGCCCCATACAGGCGTGAAAGTGCGCGCAGTCCCAGGCATGAAGCCAGCCTATGGATGCGCAAAGACACAGATAGGAACCATGAGATCCTCCCGCCATCCGAACCGCGTAGAAGCCGCTTTAAGCCCTTCCTCCCTCCTTCTGGAATGAGTGACGCGAACTATGTTGATGAGGACGCTGACGCGCTTTTTGATTCCTGGAGGCGCGCCGCGTCCCAAAAAGCGTTAGCGCGATTACGCGAGATATCTCCAGGTCCGTCCGAAACCCGCTCCTTCCCAGCAGAGATTGATCCCCGACGATCGCCGTCCGGTCCCGAAAAATATCCTCCCTGGTCATCCCTGATTCCCGATTTTGTTTTCTGATTTTCGAATCCTGTTTGTCGGCGGGGTTTCGATCGATTCCTGAAAGTGCAGCCCCTGCCCCCGCCCAGGAAGCGCCATCAGCGGGTGCAGTAGTGAAGCGCTGCTGCCGTCCCGTCCCCTCCCAGCCGCAACCTCCCGTCCGCATATCCAGACAGCTCCCCGGGAGCCTGAGAGAGCTAACGGCTCAGGGGCGCTGGGAGTCATGTTTCGTGGGAAATGCCTGCACAAAGCAGCCAACCTGGTCAAGGAACCGGGAGGCGAGACCTGGGGAGGATCACGCGCCCTGGGAGCTCAGGAAAGCTGCCTCTGCCGGCCACCATCCCGAGTGCCCCGATGTTCATGAGAAATGGCCTGCATGCGCAGTTCATCCCCCTGCAACCCAACGATCACAGCAGGGAACGTTCCAGCTGGAGGGGGTCCTCCCAAAGGCGGCTATCAGGGCGAAAGCTGCAGGAAAATTCTTTTTGGGAGAGGTCATGAGAGGGGAATCTGCACTTCCTCAGAAGGGCCGGAGGCACACGGGCGGGTCGGGGAGGAAAGCCTGTCGGAGACTGGAGAAACCCCAGATGTTCTGGAGGTGGGAATCAGGAGACGCGAAAGGGAGCAAGGGGACAGATCGCTCGGGAGGGGGATCATCCAAGGGAGGCTGGGATCCATGGAAGGCAAGAGCGTGTCATCAAGTGAAGTGCCCGACTTAGCTGAGGAACCGCGCATTATTAGCTGAACCTTCCGGGAGTTAGTTCTGGGGTCCAGAGGTCTGGTCACATTTGTCTGGCCCGGATGCCAGGCAAGTGCGCGGTCTGTGGGGAGAAATTCTGTTGACACCGGGAGATCAGAGGGAGATCCTGTCCCTTTAAACAGATGCTGGTCCGGGACGTCCCGATCTTTGTGGTGGCAGTTTTGGTGGGAGTAGGGGAAGTGGGGGAAAAAGAGCTCAGGAAGGAAGTTGCCTTTCTGAGGTGTCCCAGCCAGCCCAGGAAGGTCCCTGTCATCCCAGTCTGTCAAGGTGAGCCAGATTTCTTCCCGGGAGGTCCGATGTTGTCGCGGACACTGGAAGAATGGTTTGAAAGTGTTAAAGTGCAATTCTCTGGCGAGAGTGACCTGGGGAATTTTGATGTCTAGCTTGGTGAAGCAACCTCCTGCTAAATGAGAGTCTCCCCGTCTCCCAAAGTTGTCCCCTGAAATAGGGGCAAAGTCCTCTGAATGATTTCTTGGACAGGGGGAGTTTGAACTGTATCTGACGATGACAGAAAGCCAGCAGTTAGCCTCCTCCTCCTGGAGAGTCTGAACTGACCGTGGGATCTCCCAAAGAGAGAGGAGCAAAAACTCCTGTCTGCCCAGTCCAGGCGTGCAGTGATGATCCTTCTACCTGATGCCATGTGCCAGCCTCCAGGTGGTATCCTCCCAAGGGGCTGCAGGTCCCCGGCCCACACTGAACCAACGCGGGGGTGGGCTGAGGAGAGTGAACATTTTGGAAACGAAGAGTGATAGGTGGGAGGCGGGCTGCAATGGAAAGATCCCCTGGGAGGTCCCTGATCCCCTGCTGGCTGTCCCATCCCAGACATTGAAGGATGACTGGAGTCCAGTTCCAGGTGTGGATCATGTGGTGTGAAAGTCCACTTATTTTGAAATGACCCTGTCCTCCTCCACCTCCCGGGGGAAAAAGTGATAGACTGATTGATCCCCACTAACCTGCAAATGTGAATCCCTGAGCCCATCCGAAGATAAGGCATTACAGGTGAAAATCCATCCCGAGAGGATAAAGAAAAACCTTGCTTTCCTGGTCTGGGAACTGTAAGGGATCCCTGGTAAGTCACTCCACGCCTTCGGCTGCCCCCTGGCAATGTCCCTCCTGATTTTGAGCTGGTCACTGGAAAGAGGGAACCCACACCATTCCTCCTGCAAGTGGCAAGTCCCTGTCCATCCTGCAAATGCCTAATTTAGTGGAGGAGTCCTGAAAATGCCTGGGAAACAGCCCTGGCGGGAAAAGTGCCTCTGAGTTTTCTGACGCGCGTGATGTCATCTGAATACACCCCAGGCAAGGGAAGCGCAGCTCTCCTGGAGTGCTGGAACTGCTGATGATACTCTCCTCAAAGTGCTGTGACATCTCCTGGAAAGCTTTCTCAAAACTGAGCTCCCTCTGCCCACTTGGGAACTCCTGAGGAAGATTGTTTTGTGAGGAAATCTATCAACCCCTCACACAAAGAAGCCAGCCGAGGGAAGCTTCTGAGCTTTCTGTCCAGGCAATACAGAAGTGAACTGTTTAAAGAGCCTTCTCTCTCATTAAACCCTGTAGCCCCTCATGTGGAAGGAAACACCAGAACCCCTTCTTCTGTTTCTGGGAGGAGAGTCCGTTCATGTCCAGTCTCTCAGAAGCGGAGGATAAGTTTCTCTTCTCCTCCAGTCCCCGCGCAAGTCTCCCTTGAAGGAGAGCTGAGCCTTTTAGATATCCTGACAAGCTCCCGGGAAACTGGTGAACTGGGGCAACAAGTTTCATCCCAAAAACAGGTGGTGGGGGAGTGAGCACCACTATCTTTGGGTGCTTCAAAAAGTCTTAAACAAGGCTGAGCTGAACCATCGCGTGAGATGGTCAGAGAGCTTGTTTGATTGATCGTGGAAGTCCCCGGTGCCAACAAGAGTCCAGCCTATCGATCCTCCCTGGGGATGAGGTCTGATCCGTCTCCTGATCCGCTTTTCGCGCCCCTCCCTCCTTTGATGTGGAGCTGGCTACTTTTAAGTAGGTCCTGAGGGGGCACTAGCTCCGTTGGCATTTGAAAACCCAGCAGTTCCTGATTCTGTGTGTAAGCCAGCGTGTCCTCCACCCAGGCCACCCACTGAATGCCGATGGGCTTCAGACATGTTCTTCTTCTTTCCTGCAGAGAGGCGACGGTCATGCGGGAAAAATGCCTGCCCAAAGTGCAGTGGAAAGTGAAACCATGAGGGGTAGGGGCGAGAATACCTGTCGTCTACATCTGGCCCCTGTAATGGAGGTGGAGGCTGAGGGTGGCAACGGATCAGGCTGAAGATCACGCATTTCTCCTTCCCAGTGCACCTGGCCAGTTCCTGCTCTGTCTGGAGCTGGCCCCTGGGTGATGTTTCCTCAGCCCAGATCCACCTGGGTTGGGACTGCTACTAAAAACCCTGGCGGTAGTAGGGCACTGCACAAGAAGTGGATCATGCCCAACTGAGGGGATCTGGGGAATCCTCCGATTTCAGAAGGGGCTTCTGGGAATCTCCTCATGGAAGTGGTGGAGTGCCAAATCTATGGAGGCCCATGACACTCCTTCTCTGGAGGCAGTGGTCGGGAGTGAACAAGACCTGATTGGGTGATCACCGGGAAAGTGCTCACCCGGCAAACAATGTTCAGAAGAACGAAACCATGAGGTCTGGGGTGACCCAAAAAGTGAGGGGTCCCTGCTCGAAGGGGTTCCCCAGAGGTGTGTGTGAAGCCTCAGCCCAGCCCCTTCACCAACCGTCCCAGCATGGGAGATATTTGTCTCCCACTCCTCCTCCTCCTGCCCAGGTTAGGCAGTTGGAGGATCTGCCGGCTGCGTGGCTCCCGTGGGACCTGCAAGTTCAAAGCTGGGTGTGCGTGGAGGCTTCTTCCCTCCTGTAGTCAGGATAGGGCAAGGATCTGGTGGCGAGGTGTCAGAACCAGGTAGCTACCCAGATCACGCTGGAGTTCTCCCCCTCCTGAACCGGGGCCGCTGATCTGGAGTGAACTCCTGAGTTCTGAGGTGCTCATTCCCCTTCCTCTGAAGCTCATGGGTTCTCCTTTTAGGGAAGTCAGCAGAGGCATGCTGCTGAGAAATACCTCCTGCCTCTCCAAGGTCCCCAGTCTGAATGTTTTCTGGGCAAAGTGGAAAGTTACAGCATCAGACGATTAACTCAACTTCCTCGCGAAATTGCTCAGATAGAGACTGAAAGGAACTGGGACTGATGGATCCGGATTGCTCTTCCTGACACAGGTCCACAGGCACATATCTGACGGGCGTCTCCCTCTCCTGAGAGATGGTGCACTCCCCAGCCTCGTGATCCAGAGATGCTGATCTCTCAGAAAGTCCCTGGGGGCGCGTAGCCTGGGAAGCCCTCACGGAACCCAGTGGAGGTTGCATGCGTCGAAATCTGAGGGACGCACCTGAGTGCTACCTGACGAGAGGTAACTGTGGGCCTCATCCTGCTGTTTCAGCAGCTCAGCAGTACATGTTATCTGGAAAGCCAGGCGGGTCCTTCAGGAAGCGTCGGGAGCACCACCACTCAGGAATCCCTCCCAAGAGCAGAGGCGGAAGGGTCTCTGAACCCCAATGGGGGCGGGGAGGGACCCTGAAAGTGGTGAAGAGGCTTCTTTCTGCCCATGCAGTGAGGGGAAGTGCTGTTTCTCTGTGATCCAAAAGTCTCCTGGGACTGAGGCGGAGATGGCACGTGAGATCATGGCCCCTCTGGAAAGGTACTTTGAGGAGGCAGGAGTTTTAGAGGAGCCTGGAACCCCGTAGGAACGGCCTGTTTCTTTTCTTTAGGGGGAGCCGAGCCTTTGTTTCACGAGTCATCTGCGTTTCTCGTCTCCTTCCCAGGAGTTAGCTGCGCGGGCAACAATGGTGGGAGTGATCCCATATCATTTCAAATCCCGTCCTCCTCCCCAGGTGGGGGTTTCCTCCCTGGAAAGCCTTTCTCTTCCTTAATGAGTCTCCTCTTTTCAGTAAAGTAAGGGATCCCGTCTCCTGTGCCCTCCCCTACCCATATCCCACCCAGGAGCCCCAAGGTGGGTCTGAGGCTGAACGCATTGAGGCAGGGACTTGGGGAGTCGGGATGTTGCTGGTGCCAGCTTTTTGTAAGAAAGTCATCCCCCATGTCCATTGAAGAATGAAGACTCAAGAGTCAAGATCGCAAGAGTCAAGACCCAGGGGGAAGCTGCAGTGTGACACGTGCAGAAAAGAGACAGGATCCCCAAGCAACAAGAGATGATGGGCGCGGTGAAGAATGTCGCGGAGCAAGCTGCTTCTCCCAGAAATAATGTCTCCCAGAGGAGGGCTGAGCCATCCTTAAAAGCTTGGTTGGGGAGAGGTTCACGGCCAGCCCCTCCTCCCCGGGAGCCTGTCAGGGTCCAGCTGGCAGAAACGCCCAGCTGGCTGGTTGGTTGGTGGCAGGCAGAAGGAACTTCTCTGTCTCCCAAGAGATCACTCTAAAGGAGAATCCTGAGAAATAGAAAGAAGCAGTGCTGCAGCTCCTGCGCCTGAGCCATTTCAACTGGCACGCAATGACACGCGCACCCTGAGATGAAAGCCCTGTCCCCATGACGCCTCATTTTATGTGCTGCTTGTGCGTGTTGTCATGTTGTTGTTGCTGACGACAGCTTGGACCTATTACAGCCTTGCATTTACCAGAAGCCCACAATAAACCTTTGCCTCCTTTTTATCCCGAGTTGTCTCTTTTTCCAGTGATGTCAGTGAGGAGGCGAGGTGAGTAGTGCGCGAGCGCAACACCATGTTTTTCTGAGGTGGCCCCTCTCTTAAGCCTCCTCTTCTGATTGACTCCTGAAATGAGAGGCTTCTGTGGAACTGTATTTATTCAGTTTTCTGTCGTCTGTGGGACTTCCTCGATTTGTCGAAGACCGTGTTTTGAAGAACCTGTTTGATGTTGATGGGAATGGCATAAAAGTGCTGCCTGCCCACCAAAAATAAAGACAGCATTTTGAACAGAATTAGAGTGCTTTTGAATCTGTGGTAAGAATCTGATTAATATGCCATTCAAAATCTCCAGGCACCTGGAGTTTGAGCAGTAGCATCCACAGCTGGACGCGTGTAGCTCTTTTCTAGCTTTCTTTGCCTTCAGTCCTCCAAAAATCACAAGCTGACGTCCCATTAAAGATCCCTTAAATAACTTCACACATAGTGACCTCCCTGTTGGGTTTCTGGAGTTTGATTAGTCAGCTGCCATGTTAAATAAATGAAGCCGACAATCACAAGGAAGTGAAACCATTTTGGGTGAGGTGTTCTCACATTGCTGGGAATATTTGATTCTCAGCATTGAGGTTCTCTTCTTCTTCTCTCCTGAACTGACAGCAGAGTAAGAGTGATTATCCTTGCTCTGAAAAAGCTGCAAAACACCTTGCCTGTGTACATATGTGGCGCTTGGCTGCTGTGTGGTGTAAGCCTGTATTGAATGTCACAAGTTTTAGTACCTGTTAACAGAACAGTAAGAATTCTCTTAAAATCTCTTCAAACGATGGAATTGTAGCATTTTGAATAACTTGTTAAAACACTGAAATGCCTTCATCTCAATACCAGAACCCCAAATTACATGAAGAAGAAGAAGAAAAATTCATTCTTTTCTTCTGCCTGTGCTTAATGGCGACATTTGGTGGACCGACGCCTGCTTTCATCAGAAAAAGAGCTATTGCAGCCTGAAAAATGAGGCAGATTTCTTGTGCTTTTTGAATCTTTTTCCCAGAGATTTTCTTTTGGAAGGTGAATTTGAAGCCACGACTAGTAAACGTCCCTAGCTTTGAATCTAACTGAAATATATTGAAGAATCTGTTCATTTAGAGAGACAGTCATGTCACTTTCTGTAGAGTTTCCTTCCCTCGTGTGGATAGAAAACTGAATCTCCCCATCAACTTCTTCTTCTGTTAAATGTCAGTAAACACGTATGACCATCACATTACTAACTAGTCACTTCTTTTGCTTTCTGCAAAAAGGGAGAAAGTGCCGTCCAAATGGAGGGGGAATAATACCGCAGACCACCCAGGTATGTAATTTGTTCAGCGATTGTCTGGTGGGAACCACCTGATGACGGTCGGAACCAGGGCCTATTAAAACCTGGATGTCTTGATAATACTTGTCTGATTCTTCTTCTGCGGGGTGGCCTTCTTCTTGAACTCACAAGCAATTGTTATAATGTCTCTTCAACTTTGGGGCCATGTTACATGTAGAGTGGCAATAGACCTTTTCAATGTTGTGGTGCCCAGTGTCAGGCGGTGGTGTTGTCCGACGAAGACGGATAAAATAATTTGCTGGGGCCCAGGTACCAAAAAGTGAATAGTCTCCTGGTCTTGCTGCTGTGTGTCTGCAGGCAGTAGTGGAACTGTTCTCATTTGCTCATGTTTCAAATAATTTCCAAACATCATCGAAAAGTGCATAGCTTGAGACTCCCCATGTTTCTTTTTCTTCTGAAGCTGATCACCATGTCTTTCCATTACTCAAAAAGCCAGATAATGCTGATGCTTCTGACAGAAAACCGAAAGGTGAAAGAGAGGAAACTGGGAACCCCGCAACCCCCTGCCTCCCAGGGGGTCTTTGGGTGAACTGGCCTTCTCTCCTCCGGCGAGATATAAAATACACACAAAAACCAGAGCATATGGAACTGCATACTTTCTCTGAAACGAATAAAAGATTACCAAACACTATCCTGGAAAGTCGTCCCAGGAACTTTTTGCGCCCTGGGCAAAGAAATGTTACATTTCATTTTGGGGGAACTCCTTTGAGGGCACCCATAAATGGCAGAGGATACCTGATCTTCAGTGGCAGTCCACTCACAGTAAGTAGTAAGAACACATGATAAAGACTTGGTTGGATTTTTCTTTCTATGCATCCGGGAGTAACATCTTTGGCAAAAACAGCCAGCCCCTGGGAATCTCTCATGGGGATCGAGTGAGGGGCCCCTCCTTCTTTTTAGTGAGACTGTCTGGCTGGCAGATACCCTTTGGGACATTGTAGTCTGGTAGAAGATCACAGGAGTGGCCATCGAATCTCCCTCCTCCTCTCCTTCCTTCCTTCTTCATTCCAGTCCCGAACAGACGTAAAACATGTACATAAAAAGCCCCCACACTGCTCACAGGAAGTGGAAAGGCAAGAGCACGCTTAAAATATTCTACCCAAAGAAAGTTGTTACGGGTGGGCAAATTACTCTTCCAAGCAAGCTGCATAGCAGGCACAGACACAGCCCTTTCTGTTACATGGGGGCCAAAGTGAACTCTCCTCTATGGATATGTCGCTGCCAGGCTGCAGAGCTGTTATTGCTCCAACAGAAGAACCACATTATCAAGAAAACGAGAACCAGATGTCATGTTGGTTCAATGGTGGAACTGAACCTGCTCTCCAATGAAACCATCCTCCCCATCATCCCCCACTTTGAGTTTCTCAAGGAAGGGCTTAAACCTTTGGGAATTCTTCTGCACATATCCCTGCATCCCTTTCTAGACAGCTTTAGTAAGAATATCGGCACATTCAAAACGCCTGGAACATAATTGAGAGTGAGTATGCCGTTATCTATTTTTCACACATTATGAAAGTGCTGCACCACACACACGCCCATGTATTCTCCTTCTGGAAGTGCAACCTCCATTTTTCTTCGCAAAATCTAGCCGCAAAGGATTATCACAAAACAATCAAAAAGCAAACTAATCCATTGTTTCCACCAGGAAAAAGTTCTTTTTGAATTAGCTGATTGTAGCCAACTTGCTTCTTTGGCGAAGGAATATTAGACAAGGCAATATATTCTGCTTCCTGGGTCATATTTGATATGTTATGTGTATGTTGCAGGTGATTTTGTTTGTTAGAAGCTCTCCTGGGAAGAAGAAGCTTCCTCCAGAGTGTATATCCCTCCCTGTAAATAGCTGTTGGTTGTCGTCCAAAGTTGTGCCTAATCTGTATCACAAGTTCGAAGAGTTTAAGTATATCTTTTTGGTTCTGATCTGACAATGTTTGTTGTAGCAAAGTAAACAATATTTATAGTATTACCTAAATATCTATGTCTGCTTTGCTCAATCCAGTGCTTCTCCAGATCTGCCAACCTGAGCTAATTGAAATTGCAAATCACATGCCATCAGGTCTGGCATTGACTGATATATCCGAGTGATCCAACTACCTCTCTCAGAGGTGGAACAGGTTTCGCTTTGTCTTTCGTCGTCAGCTATAAGTAGTAAATTCTGGTCGATATTGAGTTCTGTTCTAACGGAATGGTAGAGATAGGAAGTTAGGCCTGAGCATCCCTGCAAACTATGGTTGTTTCACTTCTATAGTAACCCCTTTGAATAGGGCAGGGCTTTTTATTCATCCCATATACACCTTCATGTCTCTCTCATGATATTGTTACTGCAAGTGGTGTGGATTTCTGCCCACCCTGCTTCTGAATCTGTGTCCTGTATCATTTTTCCCACATACCCCATTTTTATAATCTTTGATCAGAAAATAAGAACAATATCACTGACATATAGCTTACAAGAGTACAAAACTCATAGGCAGGCGCACTTGACGATTTCAGACGTAAAACCGGCTTCAACCAAGCAAATCATCCAAAGTTTTCGTTCAGGACCACTTTGCTTCTCTGCCGCCAAACCCAGCAAATTTGCTCCCAAGTGGTTCTGAATTAAGTTCTTTTGTGCCTCTTTTTGCGTCTCTTGTTTATTTTTGCAAGTTTGTGTAATCCTCATGTGGCAGCAAGTCTTCTGTTGACCAGTCCAATCCAGAGGTGGGCAGTGCTTTTTATCAATATGATCGTCTCCATCCTCACATGGAGGGAGGGAGTCATGCCAGTGAAACCCACTGGCGGCGCGTGAAGCTGAATTCCTGCAGGAAATTCCCGGGGAGTTATAAAAGTCTTAGGTGGCTAATCTGTCTCCTCTTTCTTTTGAGCGGGAAACCCGTGAAATGTTCTTCCTCCTGTCTCCAAGCTCCTTGAGCATCGTGCTGTTTTATCCAGTAGGGTGGGGAGCCCAGGGCTCGCTCATCTTCCTGCAACTGATGGAAAGCAAAATGATGTGTAATTCCTCCTGTCACGCCTCTCTGTTTGTGTAATCTCTGAATTGAGCCTTTCCGGGGGAGTTTTAACCTGAAACAGATTTCCGAGCTTGTTCTTCTCCCACAGCCTTGTAGAGGGGGTCCGGAATCCTTCCGATCCTGAGGGTGGATGAGTGGGTTTTCCAGTTCACCTGAAGGGAGTTCCTGACCCGGGGAGATTCTGAGTTGATCTTGATTTCGATCCACGTCTTGAACTATCCATGTTTAATTCTCTTCAGGATCATATGCGATTCTTCCGAAGAATGTTTTATTTCTCTCTCTTCACTTCGCTGGTTTGATGTTCCCGACTTATCTCTGCGCCTTTATCTAATCATTCCGATCTGAAGATTACCCTCTTTCTGTTCTTTGCGAATGAAGGATACAGAGCATTTTTCAGCTGAGTTAATGGTGTTTCTTCGTTTGGGAGATTCCGCTTGAAGTCTTCAGACATTCGATCTCTCGAGATTTTCTTCCCTGATCCTGCCGACCAGCCTCTCTGATGGTTGAGGAGAGCACCCCTTTCTTAGGGGGTCCTCCTCCTGATAAGCTTCTCCTTCCTCCTTCCCGAGTCGCCCAACGAGTTATATGAAATCAATAGAGTTTGATCCTGGCTCCTTTCTTATTTTTATCTCACATGTTCACACCCACTTGTCCTGTCGGAATCTCCCATGTGTGCTTAGTCTCCAGGGGCCACAGTCTTCCTTAGTGTCCCAAGGAAGCTGAGGAACTTTGCTTCTGGATTTGAAGGCTGATCCTGACACATACACAAAACAAAATAAGAAGTGGCGTGCTCAGGTCAAGTTTTCTTCCTGATGTGGTGGTGGGGAAAATGCGCATAAGCTGCAGCATCCCAGAGCAGTGCAAAAAGTGCTTTCTTTGGGAGAGCTGCCCTCACGCTGCCAGGTGGGTTTTCCAACTGGTGCAATCTCTCCTCTGAACGTCATCTCTAAGTAGCATGGATCTGGCTCCATGGGGGTTTTCTCTGCGCATGGGTAAGTTTCCCAGCACCCGTCAAGCTTCAAGCCCAGAAAGACAGGTGTGTTTCTGCTGAAGTTGGCTATGAACTTTATCAGTCCTCCCATATTAGGCCCGGATTGTCCAGTCATTAACTAATATCTTAGTG
Source organism: Crematogaster levior (assembly GCA_901521435.1). Taxonomy (NCBI): domain Eukaryota; kingdom Metazoa; phylum Arthropoda; class Insecta; order Hymenoptera; family Formicidae; genus Crematogaster; species Crematogaster levior. The sequence goes on from CABEGB010000758.1 coordinate 758,317, forward strand.
AGTTTCAAACACAGGTGGTCTCTTCATGTCGATCTAACCTCATGACGCCTCCCCCAAAGAAATGCCTCCCCCTCCCAGAATTCCTTATTACAAGACATTCAAGCCCTCCCAACCCAAACGCTGCTTTCCAGCCCTTTTTGTTCTGTTCTCTTTCTGAGTTCCTTTATTTATAGTTTACTGTTATGAGCTACCAACCTTACTTAAAAATAAACCTGTCGTTTTACGAGAATAGTCACCACTTTATTAATGTCATCAAGATGCAGCTCCTCTCCTTGATCCCCCAGTAGATTTTGGGCTGAAAGAGTTAGGACCCAAATCAGAATGAATCAATTCCACACGTCGTCTAGACGTTCCTGAGATTCATCCATTAATGTAAAAAGCCAAGAGTGTAACAGGCCTCTTTTAGGGGGTGGGATTCTTCCTTCCTGCAAAGCAACCCTGTGAGCCAAAGATTCTGAGCTCTCTCACTTCTTGAAAGTATATATATCTAGTCCGTTTGGAACAAAAACTTTTGTCTTATTACCCCTTGCGCTTTTTAGACAGCGCCATTGAACAGCATAAAACGTTATGCCGTTATGAGCGCCATTGAATTCCGTTCTGGTCATGCTCAGAATGCCAGACGACGATTGTTGCGCTCTGCGCCGATTATCCGGCACGCAAATATGAGCGTGTGCCCGGAGGATAGCCTGGTCTCTGTTGACGCCTGGCATAGAAGCTTCACTGCGCGGCGCGCTGCGCCAGGGGCGTGCGTTGTCATGTGTGCTGGTTGGTGCGCTTGTTGATCGGCCCGTCGCACCCAGCACTGCCCATCTTCTGTCGTTCAAATAAACCGTCGCTTCTCTTCATAGCATAACTGAGTCGTTTCTTCCGCGAGAGGCGCGGCACGCCGCGAGAAAGAGTGCGCGAGGGTGAGGAAGTTTTTGAGCGCGTTGCCGATTTTTGGGGGCCTCCTGATCCGGACTTTCGACAACGAACTCTGCGAGATTATGAGGAGATGGCTATGCAACGCGCTCTGATGAAGACTCGCCCCGAGCTTGCGGAGGCGGATGCGTGATGGACTGACGAGCGGCTCTCCTCGCTCGAGGTGTCAGTCCTCCAAAAAGAAAGCCAGCATCGGTTACGATGGTGCTGGTGGGGAAGCGGAGGAACCTGAAGTTGAAGCCGCGACAAGCAGTGCGCCTGCGAGGAACGTGATTCCGCACGAATCATCAGCAGAAGCGTATGCAGAGCCCTTCCCTTTAACAGGAGATGAAGTGAGAGCGGAGACGCAGGGCGAAACGGATCTGCAGAAAGCGCGTTTCAATGGCGAAGGCGGCGTCGTGGGGCGTCCGGTCTGGTGGGGGCGCTGACGCGGGCGCGCGCGGATTTTGGAGCGCGCGCATCCCGGCGCGCGCGATGCAAGGAGAGTTCCTGAGTTCTGACGAAAAACCCAGGCCCGATAACCTCGAGCGGCCCGTCCCGCTGAGGTGGAAAGTCTCTTCTTCAGTTTGATTTAAGCTGCGCTGAAGCCAAATCGCTGGGGCGGATTCCCTTTGGGGAAGGGCGCGCTGCGCCGCCCGCCTCGTGCTTCTGCGTGGGGAAGGCGCGTCTGGAGACCGTCCATATCCACTAAAATTTGAAACCGAGCTGAGCCAGTTTCGGGGAAAACCATCCCTTCGGCCTCCCAAAGCTGGAAGCTACACCTGTTTGGTGAACCCGGAGGCAGAGATTCGGGGAGGATTCTCACTGGGGCGGTGAGGTTTCCCCCAGCAGTTTGCCCTGGCCAAGGCCCATCCCGAGAAAGTGCCTCCCTTCTGATGGCCCAGCAGAGAAAATGCTGCCTGCGCGGCGGAAGCTGAGGCCACCCCAGGCCTCCAACGGTTTCATATGAGAACTGTCTATTGATGTGGTGGGGTCTCCTCCCAAGGCAGGCACATCGAGAGGGCGAAGGCCGTGAGGGAAGTTCTTTGGAAGGAGGCGGGAGGGGGAAATCTTTACCTCGTGCAAAGCCGTGTGAATGACACGGGGAAAAGCTCACCCAGGAGTGGGCGGGATGGCAAAGAATCCCTCTTCGGTGACGGAGGGACAGGATGCAGCGGGATGAAAGGACTGAACGCCTCTGGGAGGTGGGGGATCTGCAACCACCACAGAGAGAGAGCAAGTTTGGGATCCCGCAGGAGCAAAAAGACACCTCCCGCGGCGCGCAAGTGGAGTCTCCTGGCGAATATGGGAAGGCGCTTTGGCTTGAACCCTCTTCCTGTGGAAGCTGAGTCTCCTCCCCACCTGTGGGGAAGGAGGTCCGGTCTGCTGGTCTATTTTTGTCCCGTCCTGGATCAGGCAGGCAGAAAAAGTGAAGTCTGTGGGGAATCTCCTGGGTTACGTCGGGAGACAGAGGGAGATCCGCGTCCGGTGGGGATTTTGCTGGGAATCCCCGATCAGTCCTCAGTCTGGTAACAGCAGTTCTGGGGGAGAAGGGCTGGAAAGAGCTTCCAGAATGATGGCCTTCCTTGATATGGATCCCACGCCGGGGAGGGGCCGGTCCCTTCTTCATCCCAAACTCCTGGAAACCCGTCGTGTGTGCAGTAGAGATCGGCAGATCATATACCTTCCCGGGGAGTCCGACGTCTCGTTCCGTGGTTCTCGGTAGAAGTTTTTGATCTTCACCCACCCCATCATCGTCGGTTTTAGGGGCGGGGACTTGACAGAGAGATAGAATTGGGGGAACTCTTTGATCTCCTGAGCTTTTTGATAGCTTTAACCCTGTATGAAGTTTGAGAGAAGGCTCCTTTCGGAAATATGTCCCCTGCAATATTGTCCCGAATATGAAAAGTCTCCTTTCTTTGAAAAAGAGCTTTGGAGAAGAACTGGGGAAGGTGTGAGTTTTGATTTGATATTATGGAAGAGCTCTGGAGAGTCCCTCCCTGGAGGTAGGGGTCCCCAAACAGCGTGATCTGCATTCTCCCGAGAAAAACTATGGGGACTGGTGGGAGTGCGTGGGTGATGCTGCCATCCACTGACGCCCTCCAGGGATCCTCCTCCTCCCCTGCCCATTGGCTGTTGTCCCTGAAATTTCACCTCCCGAATCCCAATGGGAGGAAGTTGAGAGGAATATCTTTGAAAACGAAGAGGGGAGGAGAGGCGTGATAGAAGATCCCGAGGTCCTGGTCCCCCTGTTTCGAAACCCTGAGTTCCTGGAAAAGGAATGATCTGCAATGATATCCCCAGGGACTGACATGAACTGGGAAACCGATGCGTGACCTGCGCGCGGTGTGGAAGTGATCTCCTCTACCACCTCCTCCCCAAGATGCAGATCTGATATCCCCGGATCCCAGTCTGGTGGGGAACCTCCTTATTTCCTCCTCTTCTCCCCTCCCCCTCCCAACTCCTCGGGAGTCCCTGAAGAGTGGTATTGGCAGGCAGTAACTATCCCGAGAGGAGGATGCGCAAGGGAGAAAAATCATTCCCCCTGAAGGGTATCCTGGAAATTGGGACCAGGCAGAGCCCCTCCCCCTCCTGACCCAGGGAAGGTGCCTCCTCTTCTGAAGTCCCGCACTAACGTCCCCCAAAGTGATCTCTCCTCTCTTAGGGGCTGCCCCGTGAGAGGGTCCGCATACCTCTCCGGAACAGGAAAGAGGTGCAGTCCCCATTCCATCCGATTCCCGCCCTGATGCCGCTGCCACAGGGAATTATGGGAGGAGTTTCACCCCAAAAAGCCTGCAGAAATTCCTGAAGTTGAAAAGTCTGAGTTATGATGCAAGAGGCCAATTTGAAGGTCAATCCCGAAGGGAAGCGCATTTTCAGGGGGAGAGGAAATGTTAGATATCTACTAGTATATTACATTCTGAAAAACTTCTCCTGAGCTCCACGACCCCGAGATTAAAGCCAGGAGTGGAACGGCCACACCTCCCCTCATGAAAGGGGCACAGGCAGCCAGGAAGCTTCTCTGCCTTGTCTGACACAGGAGATCCACAATGGCCTTCTCTCATTAAACCCCACCCCTGATGGGAGAAACAACCTCTTCTTCTGTTGGGAGAGAGGAGAGTCTGCTCATGCTCTCCCAGTGCCTCTCCCTGCAGGTGATGTTTCTCTTCCTCCAGTCCCTCGTGTCTCCTATTGGGTGGTGAAGGAGAGTTTCTGAAAGTTTGGGACACTGATGTTCAACGTAGGAATCAGCAGGCGCTGGTCCCACAAAACAGGAGGGGGAACAGCTGGTCAGATTGGCTCTCAAGGTTCAGGCTCCACCCCGCCGCGGTCCCACAAGATCCTGATGTGAACCCATTTAAAAGTGATACCATCGTGATAGCTCTCCCCTGAGCTGGCTGTCGTGTGTGGGAGATGTGTCCCTGGGAAGCGCTTGTCATCCCCGCCGGGGTTTTCCGTCCTCCTCCTGGGCGGCGGAGGCTCCTGATCCGTCTCAACCATCTCTGAGGTGGTTGTCAAGTTCCTTTGTGGTCCTGAGGCGGCACTCATCTGTCATTTGGGAAAAACCACAGTCCGATCTCTGCAATGAACCATCCTGAGAAAGTGGGGGCTCTCCGCATCCCACACCCAGAAGTCTCTTTTTCCGTGGGTCATTCATGAGGCTTTTGATCTGGTCATGGGAAATGTTGAACTGGAATCCCAGAGAATGTTTTGTGCTACTTTCCAGCCTTCTTCTCCTCCTTCTCCCCACCATTCCATTTGCCATGGCTGAGGAGGAAGGAGGGTGGCATGGGCGGCACTTAGATCCTGTAGGAGTTTGGAAACACACTGAGAGGAGACATCCCTCCCCAGGGGGTGGAGAATTCCTAAGTCCTGGAGATTTCTATCCCAGGTGTGAAGATGCTTTTGTTCTCCCAGCCCTCCCCAGGGGATCCACCTGGGCAATATTTGGGGTGATCCAAAACCCATGAGTCTGGTGGGGCACAGCCAAGTAGGGAATGGATTGTCCAACCTGAACTGACCTTCCTGGCAGTCCCTGTGGTCCATGAGCTGGGTGGATAACCCCAGGGAGTGTTCCCGCCGACATTCCTCCTCCTGATATGGATGACATCTGGGCAATGAACCTGATTGATCCAGCTACCTTCCACATTCCTCCTGCAAAACAGGTGATTGCCCAGCCAAATTCCTCCTGCAAGAAAACCCCAGTGAGTTCTCCCTGTGATCCCCTTCCCTCTAAAAGATATCCCGGCTCTGGGAAGGGGAGTCCCCTGTAGGGGAAAGGGAAAAGTACACGCCGGGAAGCCCTTCATCGGGTCCAGCTAGATTTTGGGCCCACCTCCACCAGGGCGAGTGAGGAACAGATATCCGGTTTGCTAATGTGATTCTGTGGCTCACAGAAATGGGTGGAGGCTTTTCTTCTTCCTCAGTAACATTAGGCAAGGACGGCATGAGGACCCAGGTAGTTTCAGACACGGAGTCCCTCTGGGAGGTCCACATCGATCAGGGGAGGAACTGAAAGTTTGAGTTGCCTTCTCGAGCCTGTCTTCTCCTTAGTGGGAAGTTTTGAAGAGAGATGAGAACGGCCTGCTCTCGTGTCTCAAACTGATGGGCAGAGCAAGTAACAGACGGTCAATAATCCAATCCCTCAAATTGTCCTCAGAGGACTGAGCACTGGGATCAATGATCCTGATGTTCTTCTGTGAAGTGTTGCCAGGCTCAAAAGCCAGGTGTGATGAGAATGACGGGCGGCCCTCCTTCCAGGAGATGTACCCAGCCCCCAGAGTCCTGAGATCACAGACACCCTGAGAAAGTCCCGGGGCAGTCAGAACTCACGTGGAACCCAGAGTCATGTCAGGGAAATTCACCTGGGAGACAACGGAAGGAGGCCAGCATCTGCAGTGCAAGGCGGATGGGAACCAGGTCCGCCTGAGCTCAAATGTATGTCGATCGGTATACATCCTTCAGGAAGAATGGGAGTTCATTCTTGGAGGACCCTGCAAAGTGGGGAGGTGGAGGTCCCAAGCCCAAAAATGGGTTGGGAGGGACCTTCAGTGGTGAGGAGCAGTTCAGCGAGGTTTGTTTTCTTCTGCATCCAGAAACTCCTGGACGGAGGCGGAGATAAGGCGCATGTTGATGGATGTGTTTCTCCTGGAAAGCGGCGGTTCTGGAGGTGGAAGATCCAGAGGGGGAGCCTGAACCAGGAAATCAAAACCGTTTGTGCTTTTTCTTTGTGCCAGAGTTGCCTTAAGTGTTATCGTACTTCTCCTGCCTTCCAGGAAAAAGAAGCCAAGGCGTGGCACATTAGCCGGGCTGATCCTCGGCGATTACGAACGTCCTCCTCCTCCCAGGCAGGGGGCTCCCGCGCTTCTTCCTGGGATGGTCTCTCTTCTCCGGAAAAGAAGTCTGTCTCTCGCCCACGGTTTTCGCCTGAGGTTCCGTGGCCTGTGTGGGCAACGCCGAGTAGGTAAAAGGACTGTGGGAGTCCTGGTGGGACGCTGGCAGCAACCAGGAAGCCACCCCCTGAGTCCAGAAGAACGAAGACCAAGAGTTTGGGGCACGCGGCGCAGCCTGACTGGGGCAGGCTCAGCACGCAAAGAGAAATAGTGATTCAGGCATCGAGAGGGATATGGGCGAGCAGAGAGGATTCCCGCGGTTGTTTCCTTCCTGGGAGTTTGCCAGTCAACCCCTCGCAGGAGGGGATGGGCTGCAGCCCATCTCCGGAAGCTTCTGGTTGTAGTTGTCGCGAGGCTGCGTCCCTGGGAGCCGGTTGGGGTCCACTTGGAGTAGAACCGGAGCTGTGGTTGGGAGAGGATCTTCTTCACTCTGGATGGTTTTCGGGGCGATAATCCAGCATGGGGGTACATACCAGAAAGTCTGACTGAAATCCTGTGCAGGAAAAAGGCATTTTTAGCCTAAGATGTACCAGAGGATATTTCCTGTTCTATGACGCCTGCTTATGTTGCCAGGCGTTTTCGGTGTCGGCAGTGTGTTATGTTATTGTTGACGGCCTGTCAAAAAGGACGTCTGTATCTTTGGCTCCCAAAGCCAGGTCTGTTCTGCTTTCTCATATAACCGAGCTGCCTGCACAGGAAAGCCGCGGAGTGAGTGAGTGTGCGAGAAGCGTGAGTAACAATATCTGAAGTTTAGATTTGCTTACATCTAAGGCTGAACTATATAGAGATTGTCCACTTACGAGCTTCTAATTATCAGGACTTTTCCACTCCCATGCAGTCTTGAGTTTAATCCATTTTTGAACCTAATATTTTCTCTTCCTTCTTCTTCTATTCTTTTGGATACTGATATCAAATTCTTCTTACAGTTAGGTGCGTGGTTAAACGTTCCGCGTGGTAAAATTCATCTCCCCAGATCGGCGAGGCTCTGATCTTGACCCGTATTCTTCTTCTTCTAGAATTCTTTTCGGTTCCCGTGAACACCCTCTTTTTAGCCTGATCCCCTTCATCTGGATATTGCTGTTTCTTCGAAGCTGTGCTGATGGTTCGCAGGTTTGATCCTTTTAATCTCCTTCGGGGTCCTCCCAGTTCTTTAGAGGCAGCTGGCAAACATGATGCGTGTTTTGCGGCGCGGCCCCATCAGTCCCGAAACATCCCGCTTTTCACAACGTCGTTAGCAGGACCGCCAGAGTAGTTAATTGTTTTCCCAGTGATGCCGTCAATCTTTCCCCTTTCTTTGATTCCGGTGATGACATTTCTGAAAGCTTTCTGAAAATGTCCCAGATTTTCCACAACGGTGAGCGATTCTTCCAGATTTCAGGAAGGATCTTCTTTATTATTCGAGGGACGCTTTCAGTCTAATCCTCCTTTCCTCTTTCAGATGAGCCTGATGCAAGAGGTGAGCGATCCTTCCCCGAGTTCTCCCATAATTATCATCTCCCCTGCTGCGGTCGATTGATCCCTGATGCCCGGGCATCCATAGGTGGGGTGGTGAGATAGTGAAAGATTCCTCCTTATTCACCAGCAATCCTTTCCCGTCCTCCAGGATTCCAGGGCGTGTCACTTTCTTTGGGGAGATAGCTGGGCATCGGGGAGCTCCTCCTGAAGTCCAGAGTGCCGACTGCAGTGTGCATGTTAAAAGTCCCCGTGCCCCTAATTCCTCCGTCTCCTTCCTCACGGAAAAGATCCGAAAAGGAAATGCCTCTGATTTTGAACGATCTAATGATGACTCCACATTTTCGTCCCTCCTTAGCCGACCCTAAATATGAATCTCCGAAATTTCTTTAGTCATAGGGGAGCCGAGACGGGTTTCTCTCAAAACATCCTGATCCTTATCTGTGTAAGAGGCTTCTTCCATGAACCAACCATGTTTATTCTAAGGCAAATGTAACAACATGGACTTCTGGGAATGAAGACCTGGATTCATCGATAAAGCAATAGTCGACAATGTCATCCTTTGAGGATTCAGCTACCTTTGTTCCAGGCTGTGTAGCACATGCCTAAGTCGCCAAACAACACTGCGGACGTCCAACCTGGGTTCACGTACCTCCTGGTCTTCTTTAGGTAGGGCCTAACACTTTTCATGGCGATGAACTTCCATAACTGGTAGTTATTACATTCAGCTGATCGACTCAGATCAGCACACAAAAACATTCTACATTTGGGAAGTTATGTACAAAAAGTTGCTGTTAGTATATTATGCATGTGAATGGAAACTTCCGTCTATAACCCTGAAATGTATGGGTGTTGTACACTAAAAAGAGTTTGTATGTATAATGAATACAGCCCTTTCTATGTGACAATGGAATAAAGAACTCCTCCTCTCATGTTGAAACGCGTCTTTAATATGTTACAACAACAGAAGTGAACTATAACCGAAGTTTCAAACCGAGCAGTCCCGCAGCAGCTGCGAGCCACGGTGAACTGCCTCCACTCATGAACCCAAACTCTGATTTGTGCAGGTAGTAGAGAAAGAAAGCATGAAGACTTCACACTAAAAGAATTACAACCCTGTTGTGCTTAACCAATGGATGAATAGCGCCAAACCGTTAAAAGTTCTGGCTAGCATGATCAAAAATTTAGTCGACACGCCGCCATAGAAGGAATGAAAATGGTACAAAATGAAGATGAAGAGGCAACAAATACGGTTAAAAAGACTTTGAATGCGCAAAAATAAATCAAGATGTACACCAAAGACGAACCATGCGCGCTTGAAACCCGGAAAATAACGGTGTATGGTGCTATTATTGGGTTAAAAATATGATGCGAGTTCGAAATGATAGCGTATAGGGGAAAGTGATCGAGGTTTCCAGAAAGTGTACCAAATCACCAAATAATATAAATAGCGTTGTCATATATAGTCCGGGCTGACACACGCTTAAAATTTCCCCATTTGAATACGTAGGAAGAATCGAATTAGCAGAATCATACACCAAAAAGAAAAGAAGGATAATAACTGTTAAACATGAAATGCTTCATAGATATCCAACAGAAGCATGAGTTGAAAAGTATGCTTAAAATCAAAATGTCAAAATCTGATGGACGAAAAGTACCAATAATATACACAAATGTCAACGCTGAAATCCATAAATGTGCAAGTGTTCGAATCTTATATACGAGTAAAAATAGTTTCTAATCTGTAAATGAGCTTTCAGTACACACCCCTGAAAGTGGGGTCCTATGCCTGTCGAAGCGAGAATTATACATGCACCATGTGAACGCAAAAAGCATTTGGGAAGCCTCTCATGATTTCGTGGGAGCTGCTAAAGGCCAAAAGGGTTTCAGACTATATTAGAAACAGACCATTTCGGCATGTGCAGCACCAGTAATAATGCACGACAACTGGTGAGAGATTAGTGATATGAGTTTCGATTTGATTTAGTTTAGATTCTTTTTAATATGGGAAGTATTCACCACCAATTTTTGAAATCTAAATCTGATATTAGTAAATGACCAACCCAGGAGATAGTGTAAAATTATTGTTGAAAGTGAAAATAGAGGCCATTCAGCCAGATTCGAAACTGAACTCTCCCCCACGTGCAAGTCATACTGGCCTCCTAATCAATCGAGGCATGTACGATAATATTTCATTGCACAAGTGCCTCTCTTCAAGAGAGACGCTTTCAGGCTTACCTGAACTGAAAGAAGGCTCCTGCACGGAGCCAAAAATGGGAAATGGGAAGTTCTCCTGCCTGAACTACATGAGGGTAATATTTTCGCAATAAATTCTCTATCTAAGAGTAAGTTGGGAACCATTTGGGCCCTCAAAATGTAAATCGAATTTCAGATTTCAAAATTGGTGAATCACTGCAGAAAGTCTGACAAACCGTCGACCCCTGTGTTCACCAACGAGAGCCAAGCTCTCCAGACGCCAACCTGACCCCCATTTTGGGTGGGGCTCAGCTGTGCAGCCTCACCACGGCTCTGGCAGTAAAAAGTAGGGATTTGAGCTGAGCTGGGTGGTGGTGGTGATACCATGTGTGAGGAATGGTAACATTCTTCTCAAACCCCAGCCCCAGGACCACCTCAGTCTGATTAGCCAGATCCGATCCGGCTCATCCTCCTGGTTTCCTGGAGGCTCTTCAGCATAGAACCATCCTGAGGGGGAAGGTAGCCCTCTAAGCCTCCGGAAGACATGCATCTGCTATTAGCCTGAACACTGTGATTTTGGAAATGTCAGCTGAATAATGTCCCGCCATTTACTGAATTTTTGAATTTTCTTTTTGTTCCAGTCCAGGAGAGCTTCTATATATAGAAAAAGTAAAACCCATTGTCCCGGGGCAAGTTTTGGAGAAGAACAACACTTTTAAACATGAGAAGATCATGTATATGCTCCTGGCCAAATAAAAAGTAAAAGTGCTCAAATTAAATCCCATTTAAATTTGGGAAGCTGTTCACAATGGGTAGACTCTGTAGGATGCAAAATAAATGTCACTTTCCTTTCTTAAATAGTCCAACATCAGAATACGTTTTCTCTTAATTTCCTGAAGACACAGCAGGCCAAAAATATGCCCTCTTAGTAATGTCAGACCCTCCTGAATTCCATGCTGATTTGATCTGATGAATATTGATAATTTATGTCTATTTGATGTCGATCTGATGGTGAAAATGTGAAAGTGCACAAGACATACAATCTCTTATAATCACTCAACCCCAAGGAGAGTAAAAGTATGGCTCTCTATCCCTATATACACCTTCTCTTTTTATCCAAAAATAATGAATTTTGACACAACAACAGGTTAGAATACAAAATTTAAAGAATAGTTTCACTTTATCCTAAGTCAATTAAAAATTAAAACTCTTTATAAAAATAAAAGTCTCCATATGGCCGAAATGATCTCTGGTGGGAACATATAGCGGTAAATTCTTCCTTAAGCTTGTCAAGATGCTGCACCATACTAAACCCATGTACTCTGCATTTGTGCAGGAGAAAGGAAGTTTGCATGAAGATTGTCCAATTTATTTGCACTTTTGCTGTTGTGTAGAGTTTTTACCATCGAATAAAAACACCGGTAATCGAACCCAAGAAAAGATCAGCAAAATTTCCCAGGGGCATCACTAAATAAAGAACCCTATAAATAGTAGAAGTTCTCCAAGCGAATCCCTTGTTGCCAGGAGCGTTAGCGCGGCTGATGTCTGCAATGCCCCAGGAAGAAGACAAAGCACACCTGCTGCACCGAGTCTACCTACGCACTAACGGGCCAATGTTTGAGCCGAAACTGACTGTGGGGGACCTGAAAGAGATGAACAGATTGCAACCCTGAAGATGACAGACCCGTAGTAGAGTTAAGATAAACCTCGTTAAGGTAAAAGTTCTTATTCCCATTAAGAAACCAAGTGCAAGCCTGAATGCATGTTAGCCTTGGCTTGAGGTCTCCTGGAAACCGAGAGGTCTTCAAACGAGAGGGAATTTGATAATCATGAACTGAAACAATTGCAATCTGGATGGGTGGTGGTTGCAAGGGTCTGCATCCCAGCTGTAGTAAGTGCAAGGATGGAGGAGAGCACAGTCCGATAAAAGTTCACCAGCATCTCCTCAGGCATGAGTAGCAAGCAACGCGGGCTCAGCCTGTGAGTGGATCCCATTAAGATAATCATAACTGTGGGCAGCTGAAGCTTCCCTCAGGTTTTGTAACCTCTCATAGTAGCATCCCTCTGGACCCAGGAGCGAGAGGTGATTCAGTTCCGACCCAAAGACATGCATAAGCTGAAATGGGAGCTGAACTGGTGTGCATACATCTGAGTGTTATTAAGAACCCACCAAGACACGCAGAAAGAAAAATCAAAAAGGTGTGAGATAAAATAAATGGGATGTAAAAGAAAAACTAATTTCTCTCTCCTTGCAAAAAGCCAGTCAAAAGTTAATGGTTTCACAGCATGGGAGCTATTAGAGAAGCCCTGAGAGAAAGAGGGAAGGCCAGGGTTAGGGGGCAAAAGTCGTATAAGTGGAGTCCCTCTTAAGTGCAAAAGCTCCTGCTTGAGTGCACTTAGCAACCAGGGAAATCCTGAACTGGGCTGGGTGAACATCCCTGGAAGTAGAGATGACAATAGGTATATTAATATCCCGATTGAAGCCGAATTGGCTGATTGATCATAATAACGATTAAATAAAGGGAAATCACACAAACCAGAGCTGGCCACCAAGGCGGCACAACAACCACCTCCTTCCTGCCCCAGCCTCCAGAGCACTTGGTGCAGGGGAACCTTAATTTAAGAGCATAAAAGAGGGTTATGTGCTTAAAAATCACTCCAGTTCAAAGAAAATGCATCCACCCGCAAAGCCCTGTAGGAACTGTCCTGGAAGCTGCGAAATAAACGATACATTTACTGTTGATGGCTGATGAAGAGATCAATATCAAAATGTTCGAAAAACAAGTTGATCTGTGCCAAAAAGCATCTATCTCAAAGCCCATCTGTTTCCTCTGAAACAGAGGTGTTGAGTTCTGTCACCATCAGCCAACCTGAGCTGAGGTACGCGAAGCAGGCGCAAGGCTAGAAGAGGAATTCCTGGTTCGCAAAAATACACCAGGCGTGTCCAGATACTGCGGGGTTAGGGGATTGAACTGAGAAAATACCGGGGAAATTGCATGGCGCTGGTTTGATGTAGATAGGCGGTAGAGTTGTCAACCGAAAGATCTCGAATTTTTAGATGGATACGAAGCATCCAGAGTGATAAAAATACGGGGCGAAAAGTTCCAAATAGTTTCACGTGAAATTGCTTCTCCCTCCTGCCGATGATGTTCAGAAACTCATGGCACGTCCCTTAAGGGTCACATATTGTCCATAAGAGCGTGTCCAAAAATCCTCATGGGCAAAAGATCCTGATCTGATGGAGTCTCTTTTTAGATCTGTCTGAGAGGAAAGTGCTGGCCTCTCCACCATAAAAGATCCTCTCGATCTGACAGTGGAGTGGCTGACTCTGAGCCCCAAAAACTGTCCCAGCAGACATGGCAGGGATTGTGGGGGTAAAATTCTCCCCTTCACATTTCTTTTGAAAGAAAAAGGTAGCTCAACAATCCAGCATTTGATCCCGAATTGGGTGAACGGAGCTAAAGTATTCTGTCGGAAGTTTTCGTTTAAAATCGCCTGAATTCCTGCAGTTCCTATTCTTAGTAAGTTATATCCATGGTAAGAATTCTGATTTTCTGTATCCCTTCTCCTGTCCTCCCATGGATGGGGAAACCCGCAAAAAGTGCTTTTGTGAGAGTAACGGAAAAACAGAGAAGAAAGTTCAAAAACCATCGGGGTGATCTCGACAAAAAGTAAGAGCGCCGCTCTTTTTCTCTCGTTATTTGAGGGAAACCCTGGATAAGAAGGATAAAAGATTTATTTGTTGCGCTGGTATTCTCCTCCCTTGCCACCTGATTATAATGAAGTGCAGTGTCTTGGCCCCAGGGTAAAACTCAATGAAGAAGCCCCTCCTCCTCCTGGAGGGGAGTAAAAACAACCGGCCTTAAATTTTGTAAAGTCAGTATAAGATGCTGAAGGAGGTCGAAAGGGGACCTGAACCTGATAGAGTTGGGTCAAGAACGAAAAACGCAAAATCCTTCTATCCTTCCTCTCTCGTGTGGGACGGCAATGTTGATAGTAATCTCTCAACCCGTTGAAACCAGGGAATCCTCCGGTGAGAGAGGACGAATTACAGTTCCGTCTCCAACTGAAGCTGCGTGATCAATAAAACTGATACTAAAGCCTCAAAAGTGTTTTAGATTTAGAATGTGTAGTCCCTCCCAGTCCTGTCTTTTTGAAATGAGGGGAACCTTTTATGATTAAATCTGAGGAACTGAACCCCCTCATTATGGGAACTCCTTCATCAGCTGGGCAGCTCTCCCCGGTATGTGCCTGCTAAACCCCGGGTAGCCTTCTCCTGTCTCTGACTGAGGGGAGAGAACTCAATCATGGTATACGTCCTCCCCTGGGGCTTGGCCCTCCTTTAGCTTCTGTGGGGCCAGCCACGTCCGTTAATTAACGATTACACTGGGGGATGGGTCCACACACCGTCCCTCCCTCCATGTTTCAGGGGGACAGATGTTCAGCCTGAGATTCCCTACCTGAGTTGGCTCCTGCTGGGAAGAGAATGTAACCTCCCGGAAAGTTAGGAGGTTCCCAGGAGATAGGGGAAGTGGTGGGGGAGATACAGACCTCCTGTTTCTCCCCCTCCCAGCAGCAGCAGAATGGGAAGAGAGGTCCGGGGCCTGGCTTGGGGTAACCCAACCCAACCCACAATCACCCGCCAGGGGGTGGGGACCCCCTCCTCCCAGAATGGCTCCCAGTTGAGAAAGGTGGTGGGGCGGGTGGGGGTCCCTCCCCTGGGGTCAGGGGAAGGTACGCTCAAACAAGAGCGTCGGTCATCCCCTGAAGGGGGATCCCATCATCCCTCTCACCGTGATCCCTCTTTGAAGAGGGAGACCACTCATGGGGAGATGATGAAAACCATCTCCGGGAAGCTGCTTTTACCGACCCGGTTAGGGGAGTGGTCTCAGTCCCTCCCCTGAGTGTTTTTAGCCTCCACCTGGAACCACCTGGTCCCGGGGATCCCGCCATCCTTCCGCCGGATCCCTCGCCGAAAGTTCGCCTTCAGGGAAGTGACGGTGGGGACTCTTATTCCTCCTCCCGTTCACCAGAGGTGGGGAGAGGGAACTCCGGACCTGTTCGCTTTTGATCATCTGTTCACTTCTGCCAGGGGGAAGGTGGGGATAATCCGACCTCCTCCTGATGGCAGATATCCTCCCGCCTCCTCCCCTCCTTCCCGCGGATTTTGATCGCAGAAGTTCGAGATCGGTTCGCTTTGTTGATGTTCACTCAATTTCCTTCTTTATACAGACCCCCTCTCCGCCTGGGGTGCGGATTGAAAATGGAAGAAAGAGTGAGGAGGTCCGTCGACCACTTCAGGAGTCAGGGTATCCCGGACGTTTCCTTTCTCCTTCTCCCGGGGTGCTTTTTGTGGTTGTTCCTCCTCCTCCCGGTGAGTGGTTCTTTCGAGTCCTGGTCGATCCTGCAATAGTGAGGGAGATCCTTTGGTTGCAGGTTCCCTGTCCCGATCCTGCACAGGGTGCCCTCATCCAGCGTGGGGAGTTTATGATTATCAGCACCCAGGTCAGGTGGAACTCCAGGTCCCAGTTCTTCATCCCGCTCCTTCGATCTGAGGGTGATAGGGGTTTGATGGATGGTCCGACTGACCGCTGTGGAGTTCCCTCCTGAAAGCTTGATCTCCTAAAGCTGCACTGAGGTGGGGATTGATCTCCCGGTGGAAAACCTTCCTCAATCTTGGCCACGACCCCTTATTTGCTATAAGTGGGTGGCCTCCCTCTCGCATCCCTGAATGAGCAGCCCTCGGTGGCTGCTGGTAGAGTGCAGAGGCACAGGGAGGGGCGCGTGCGACGCCGGTGCAGTGTCCCAATCGATAATTCAGGGCCGTGTGGCTGCTTGCAGAACTCACGAGGCAGCAAAGCAGTGTGCAGAGGGACCGAGTTTCCATCACCACATGCCAGCTTCTGCGTGCTGCAAGCGGTGAGCTACCATTTACAGGCCAGGGTTCTTGGCAAACTGACCACTTCTGCCCAGCAAGGAAGAGCAACAGCACCATTTAACAACATCTGCGTATGTTCCTGTCTTGGAACCTGGGACCACCCATCGCCAGCAGGAGGTGGTAATAAGGCCGTCACATCCCCTTGACCTGCTTTGGGAGGCCATTCACTGAAGTGTTGTTCGAAACTGCCCACTCATCCAGGATGTCTAAAAGTGCTGGGAAGGTTTTCTGAATCATAGCTCACCCGGACAGGGAAATGGCTCTCCTCCCTGGCCCCGAGATATCCCTGTGGTAGAGGCCGTCCATTAACCCTGATCGTGAGCCCAATCCTATTCTGAAGGATCCGATCCCAGTAATAATATTGGGGGAGAGGAGGAAGGAGGGTTGATTTTCACCCTGGGAGCCAGTGCGCGGGTAATTTAAGTGCCTGCATCCCCGCCGGAATCTCCCTCCCATCCTGACCTCCCGACACACCTGATGCGTCGTCCCAGGAGGAAGGGAGTGAGTAGGTGATAGCTGCAGGTGCGGGGAGGGAGTCCAGGGGGTTATCGTCAGGCGGATATCCGTGGCGCAGGTGTCCCGTATCGGCTGACAGGTGGGGGCCCTGCAAACTTATCCCATCCCCGTGGTGAAACCCCAGAGGTGAGAGGTGAGTCTCCTGGCTCCCTGACCATCCTCCCTCCCATTCTGAAGTTTAACTCCCTCTGGCGACCTTTGATCCTGGTCCCTGGTTCGCGAAAAAGGGAAAGTGGAACCTATAGGCGTAGTCCCTCGCGTATGCATTTCATCGATACCGATGATATTGATGAGGGTCCCGCATCATCCGGTTTAGGATAGGGGATGAACCGCTCGACTAACGCCCATGGGAGAGACCCGCCAAGAACCGTGATCGTCCCTCCTTCCCGGCGCGTTAATTAGTAGTCGTGTGTCCCCGAGATATCTGACCATTGAAACCTTCCCGCGCAACTTCCCCTCTGCATCCATGTCTGATCCAGCATATGCCATGTCATCTCCTGGAAAGTCGCATTGATCCCGTGGGGAAACCTGGGGATCCCTCCTTCCTGCGGTGTGGGAAGCCCCATCTGATCCTGGCCTTTAGTTCTTCCTGATAAAATTTACCGAAAAAGCCCGTCGACCCTCCCGGTCCAGTAGGCAATAGTAATATCGAGTTTCCACCCGTCGGATCTCCTCCCGCCAGGGGAAAGGGCAGAGAGTTAACCAGGGGCTTTGAGTTCCTCCATCGCGCAGAGGTGAGTGTCCTCCTTCGAGAGGCAAGCAGGCGTTGAACAGCCCCTCCCTCAGACGGGCACATGATCTCACCAGTGCAGCAGCCAACTGCTGGGACTGCATCCTGAAACCCCTGTCGCTGGACCAGGGGCCTGCCAGTGCGCCCTCAGTCTCACTTTGAGCTGCCTCTCTGGAGTCATGACTGTCACCCACCTCCCCCTCCTCCATGCCCAGGGGGAGGGGGCTCTCCCGGGGAGCCTGAACTGTCCCTGGCTGGGAAGAGGTCGTCCCACCACCCACCCTGAGCAGTGGGATCCATTCTCCTGAGGCGCGGCCGCGGCTCTGAGCCTGGGAGCATGTATCCAGAATGGCGGCGTTCCCCAGGGGGTTCCCGGGTCAGCTCCACTCCTGGCCTGTCCCAGCCTTGACCTTGCCTGAAAGGTCATGCTCATGTGAGAAGTTATCTTCATAAGGCTGGCATCCTTCACAGGCACACGGCAGTCTCATATACCACCAGTGCGCTCCGCCTCTCCGACGAGGCAATGGAAAGAAGTGCAGTGCGGGCCCCAGGCGGGCCAGTTTGGTCCGTGGGAAGACCCGCCAGTTTCCAGACCACGCCTGGCTGGTTACGGCTGCCTGCTGAGGGCGGGCTCCGACGGGGGCAGGCGGCACAAGCGTCGCAAATCTGACGTCACAAAAATTTCCCCACCGAGCCTGCCTGCGGTGTACACATCGGTCTGGTACAATCAGATCACGTCTCTTCTGCCGGCTGGGAAATGCAAAATTCCGGCAAACCGGTCCAATCCACGATAGAACCCGCCTGCGCCATGCTGGGGGTCTAACGGCAGGCGGCGGAGCAGCACGCTCCTGGGGGTGGCGGTCACACCACCTCATGAAGAGGTGTGGTCCTGACACCTCCCCCGCCTACTCACACGTATCTCCTGTGGATTCATCGACCTGCGCACCCCGGGGAAGCCACGTCATAACTGACGATCGACTCTGCGTGGCACGCACGTGCTGGTCCTGAGCTGCTAACAGGAGGGCCCTCCGCCGCCCCTGTCCAGGTGGGGGAAGGAGTCGACAGGGTGGGGGAGCTGGGAACCCCAACCTGTTGTTCAGGCGGCGTTGTCCCCGGGCCACAACATGGGAGCAAGGGCATGGCGAATGCCCGCCCCAGAGCCCAAAGACGTTGATACTCAAGATAAGCTGGCAAGAGGGACCAGCATCTCAAAAAGTAAGGAACCCCCACTGTGCCAGTGGGCCTGCAAAACCTCCCACCTCAAGTGATGAGGGGAAATGTGGGAGGGAGGAGCTCTCTGATGGGTTCCGTCCTCTGTCGCGACCCAGTCAGGGAGGGTCAGGTGTCGGTGGTAATGCGATTATTTGGTTCCGTCATGATCCTTAATCAGGCACTCTGTCGCCCGGCCAGGCACAAAGTGAGAGACCTCGCGCCTGCAGGAAAATGCAAGGAAACCAGGTTTGGTTCTGCAGGAGTTCAGTGGAGCACTGGCCCAGAAAGTGCATTTAACTGAAGCTTCTTGCCCTCCCGGGTGAGACAATCTCTTCGGATCCACCAATCAGCCAGACCCTGGCAGTGAGCGCTTTTGACCTAACTCTCCTCCCCAGCGAACTCCTGGTGGGGGAACTTCTCCGACTTCCGGTGGAGTCGCCGACTCCCCAATTCCTGCGTCGCTGAACGAAACCTCCCTTTGGGGGCAGGGGGATCAACCTCTCACGCAGTTCTCTTCTCTTCCCTCGTCTCCCCTTCTGGGGGTCTGCACCCTTCTTCCCTTCCTTACGTGGTGGGAGGTGGAGTGTCCTCTTCTCCCGCGCCCGGTGCGTGCGTGTGCGGTATCCACGCAGGTGCCGGAGCCAGCACTTATTTTGTTCCTTTTTGAGCTGGCGTCCATGGTGCACCGTGTGAAGAGCAACAACTGTTGCCGTCGATCCCGACGCGCCGTTTGGGCATAGGACCGCCCCAGCATTTGTAACAATGCATGGGCGCGCCCGAGCACGCTCTGTCCCTGGGCCTGCACTGAAAAGGCCAGGCGGTTGGCGCGACTGGTAGCTGCGATTTTTGTTAAAGGAAGGGGGAAGCCTGCTGTTATTCTGATATGGAAGCGTGGAGATCCAGGATAACCATTGGTTTGAGAAGTGATCCTCTGACCTGGGATCCTGCCTCTCTTCGACGTCACTGAGCGGGTGACAGTCCTTCTCAAGCTGCCGGGGAAGGGGAAGTGCCAGCCATGCGCCTGCATGTTCCCTTCTCTTCTCCATGGTGGTGGTAGAGGATCCAAAAGTGGCCCCGAAGTTTCCCTCCCAGCATGTTATTCCTCTTCTCGGGCAGCCAGTTGGTCCATGTCTGGCCTGAGAATGAAATGGACAAACTCTTGGTTAAAGCTTTGAACTGCCACCTCCTGGTCATCCTGTCTGGCCGGGATCCTAAATGGAGGTCTCTGTTTGGTCTGTTCACCGACGTGGGATTCGCCCAGCGATGGTTGATATCTCGAAAGTTTTGTCATTCTCCCGCGAACCCGTAGATCCATCCAGACCGTAGAGAGTTATCAGGTGTAACCGCGGTAGAGGTGGATTACATACCTCCTTTTTCCCCATTCCTCCCTGAAGAGGGGAAGAGGAAGTCCTAAATTTGATCCTGCCTACCCCTTTCGAGGCCATTATTGAAGAACCTGAGTTTCCAGGGGTTTGACAGACCTCCTTCTTCTTCCTTCCTCCCCTAACTAAAAACCCCGAACTGACCAGGGGGTCCTTAGACTTGATAAGGACTGGGGGTGGTGGTCTCATATTACGCGGCGTCTTCTTCGAGAATGACCGATCCTTTCTCTGGGATAGAGAGGCAGTAGAGGGGATCTGCAACCGGATCCTGAGATTCCTGGTCCGGGGGTTCCTTTCTGCCGCGTAGGTCCATTCCCCGCCTGGAGGAGAGGAGAGATATCAGGGGGATAAGGATCCATTCAGTCAAGATGTCGGTGCGGGATGGTTTTCTCCCTATTTCTCCTATCTCGCGTATCCCTCCCTCCTTTTCTTTGATCCTCCCTCCTCCTTCTTCTTCTTTCTTTCTTTTTCCTTCTCGTGGTGCCGGGCCCTCCATCGGCCTGGAGCGTCCCTATCCCTTAGATTCGGCTCCCAACATCGCCAGTGGAGGATAAGTTTCATTAGAGAGGAAGAGGATCTTCCATGCCAACGGAGGGGATAGAGGTGAAATTTCCTGAGCACCCCAAAAAGCTCTCCTGAGGGAGTCCCTGGTAACGAGTTCCCGAGTCCCACTCTAAACCTCCCCATCCTCTTCTTTGAAAGAAAACGGGATCCAATCAAGTCATGGTCCTCGCGCCCTGAACCACCAGGTTGCCAGTGAGCTGTGGCCGGGCAAACTGCCGATCCTTCAGTCATCCCTCTCCTTCCTTCTCGGACACCTCCTGGGAGCACCTGATGAGTGATCGCTCCTCAAGTCGTCAATAGGCCGATCCTCCCTCCCGTGGATCACGGGGGCGCATAGAGAGCATGGGGACGATGCGGTGGGGCGGTTCGATCCTGAAAACGATCGTCCACCCCTAAGGCTGATCATCCCTCTTCCTTCTGCGAGTCCGCGAGATCGCCGTCCCCGGGCGCAGCGCTGGTAGGGGAGTAGTGGGAGGGGGAGGGAGTCGTTCCTGATAACTCCCGAGTCCATTATAGAGACTTTTTCAGTACCCATTCCCTCCTCCCCCTGATGGTGCTGGCGGACGCTGGGGACCCGGTGAACCTCCCCGATTGGTGTGCGGATTTTATCGAGAGGGGGCTCCGTCCCTGAAGCCCATGGTCTAACGGTAAAAAGAACCTATTCCCCTCCCCGGTTTGAGTCAGTGGGTGGGGAGCCGCCGACCGCGCGGGTTAACCGTTCCGAAAGTAAGCCGCGGTGGCGGGTGTATCCCAGCATCCCCTCAACCAATCCCCTTATGTGGGTGTTCCTCCTGGTTTTTGACGTCCATCTCCTGAACTGAATCAGCGTAAGCCTGCTGCCCTCCATTCCTCCTCTACCTGAAAAAGAGAAAGTGCGGACGATCCATTCCAGAGAACTGGGGGAATAATCCACCGAAGTTATCGATCTTAACCTGATTATCTTGAGTCCTTCCCTGAATCGTTGGTAATGATCCAGGGTCAACTCGATCCTAAGCATAGTGGGGAATTCTCCCGCGTTAGGTCATCCTGAATGTTTTTCTCCCTGACTTCCAGGTGGGATTGGCCCTCTCCTTCCTTCCTCCTTCCGTAGGTCTCCTTGTTCAAGGTCTCAGGGGTCATCGGTCTCTTTTCTCTCCTTTGAGGATTACGCCCGATCTGGTCAGGATCAGCCAGGTCATCATCCCCTCCCGCCGATTAGGCTAATCCTGTAGAGTCCTCCTCCTTCCTCCTTCCCCGCCATCCTCCCTGGAGAGAAAGAAAGAGATTGCTGGAAGAGGCTCCCGCAGGTGGAGAGGAGAGCGCGGGAGGGGCGCTTTGATCCGATTCTCCTCTCCTCCCATCTATCCTCCCGCCAGATTCCCGCTTCTCCCCGAGAGTCCCGTGCGTGAAACTGAGTTAGGGGAGGTGGAGAGAAGTATCAAAGTCCATTGGCTCATCCCCACCCTGTGTAGAATTTTCTTCTGGGGTTAGCAGACCTGTGGGGTAGGGGTTAGTTAAAAATTGTACTGAGTGAGCAAACCATTGCCCGTAGTGGTCCTTATTCTCCCCCTTATCCCAGGTAGTTTCTAGCCAGATTCATCCAAATGCTGAAAATAATCAATCAGCTGCTTACATCGCAGCCTCCCCTTTCGGTATTACCTTATTATTATTAATTTTATTTTGGGGATGTTAAGATAGCAGACTCCAAGTATTTTTGGTGCCCTGTGTAAAACCCACTGTTCCTAATTTAATCTGCCGAGACCTAAAGTGCTGCCCCTCCCACCTCCTGAGCCACAGGTGGGAGGAGAGCTTAATCTGCAGAAAGGGGGAAAGTCCCTTGAGCATCCCCTGGAGTTTTACAGGCGCGGCACCGGGATGGGCATCCAGGTGCTGGTCCTGCCCCCACTCGGTGTTTCCACCGATCGTGAGTTTCAGGGTCCTACTCTCCGACAAAGTGGGCACTGTGCAGGGAGCCGCATGTTGGCTTCTTTTGGGGGCCCCATCGATATTGGGACGGTGGTCACCAAGCTTCCTGGGCCTCCCAGTGTGTGGGTGATCCTCTCGAGACCCCTCTGGGAACTGTCGGGCAGCAGAATCAGGGGAGCACCTCCTGGGAGTGATGCCCGGACTCCTGCCAGCCTGCAGCAGCTCCTGCCTCCTGGGGCCAATGAACCCGAGTGGCCTGAGATTCCCCTGCGCTGACAGGGCCATGCCCCCAGATCCTGGCCCTGCCTTCTCTCCGCTGCCCCAGCCCCGGGACCTCGGGAATAATGTCCCGATATGCAGGGGAATTAGTGGGTCTGCAATGGCCTGGTGGTTTGGAGTTCCTGGGGGAGCCCTGCAGCATGCACCATCTCATCTCGCCCCAGGGGGCCCCCATCTTTGCACAGTGGGGACGACACGTCCCGGCAGCTGCTAGGGAGGAGTGCAGGGTGGCAGTCTCCCCTCTCAGCCCTGTGGGACACCCGCCGTTTCCCTGAGGCCAAGACAGCATGGGAGCCCCTCTCCCCTCCTGCTCGGGGAAGTGGTGTAAACTGACAGGGATTGTCACCCCAGACACCGAGACCTGGGCACCCAACCCCCTCAAAGCACTGAGATCTCCTGCCCCACCGGAGTTGTATATCTGCTTTGCTTGGGAAGCACTCAGCCTCCCCTCCCCTCAGAGAGGCACACCCTTCCTGCTGTCCGGAACACCAGCAGGCACTGAAAGATAACCCTTCTAAGGGCATTCCCAGCAGAACACCCCTGACGGCCAGGAGGACCACGCACCCTCCTGGCCAGCAAAATTCCGGGTCAAACCAAGATTGGTGACCTGGGGCCGCCTTACCCTGAATGAGCAGGGGGTCGGGACTGCTTAGAAACCCAAGTCTCAGTGAGGGAAGCCACCTCCTTGACTGCCAAGTTTAGAAGTCAGCAGTGGGGGAGGATCCTCGCTTCGGGCAAGCCAGGCTGGGCTTGAAGTGCTGTTCACCCCACCATTGGACCCAATGGATCAGGAGAGGAGCTCCTCCTAAAACCCCCGCCCATGACAAGGCAGAAAGTGTCCACATGAGGGGGTCTCCCAACCACCTGGGAGGGATTTTTCACGGTCGCAAAAGAATGAGAGCCAGGAACTGGTTCTCACAGGTCCACCGTCGATTGCTGTTCCTAAGCGCTGAATGGGAGCTTCCTCATGGTGGAGTTCCCCTTGGTGGGGCCTCTCCTGATCCTGCTCCTTCTCTCAAAAAGGCTGACAAAATTGAATAGCAGCGCGTTGCCTGGTGAAGCCTGAGGTGGGGCGGGGTTATGAGTGAAAAGTGCAGGTGCCTGTTTCGCGATAGCTCCCCTCTGGGTGGATTCCTGTGAATCCATGGGGCCTCCTTCCTCAGCGGAAAAGTGGGAAAGTGCTGCCACCGGTCGTCGCGTGCTAAGCTCACCACTGAGGCCGAAACAGCAGGAAGGCCTCCTCGGGATCCTCGCCGATTGACCTGGTCTGGTATGATCGGGAGACTGCTCAAAATGTACGCCCCCGCCTTTTAAATGCCGTTCTGATCGAG
The DNA here is from genome assembly GCA_901521435.1 of Crematogaster levior. Lineage (NCBI taxonomy): Eukaryota > Metazoa > Arthropoda > Insecta > Hymenoptera > Formicidae > Crematogaster > Crematogaster levior. Next base: position 782,115 of record CABEGB010000758.1, read on the forward strand.
ACGAGGCCTGACATTGATCTGGTGGTGAGCCACCCGTACGCCGCTTGATATGAAGTTTGTGCCAGCTCCTCTCTTATACGGCTGCAGGGAAGCCTGTGAGCAATCCCTCCTGGGATTTTTGCATGGAGGCCGTTTCTTCCATTTGCTCGCCGAAAGAAGAGCCGAAGAGGAGTCCATCTGACCTGAATATCCAGTGCTCTTAAGGCAATGATATTCGTGAAGAAGACGAAAAAGCTCCTGCCCAGCAGCTGGTGGAAAAGACTGTCTCCTGGCGGCCTGCTCATTGACCCTTTAGTCACCGCTGCTGCTTGTTTCCCCTGTTTCTGCAGAGAGAGATTCTGCGTTGTCACTGAGGAAGTCAGAAAATAGGCTCGCCTGAAAGTGAGCTTTCAACCCCGGCACCTCCTGGCGATCCCGAAGAAGAAATTGTCCTCTGAGCAAACTAGAACTACCTGGGGCAAGTACTTCAGGCCTGATTCCTCTTGATTTCAAGGTCAGGCCCGAGAAAGCCAGGACTGCCCAAAGTACTCTCCTTTTTAAAGAGTGGCTCACACTTTTTCAGAGGCCCAGGCAGTGCACACAGTGGTGCTGCCTGTGAGGCCAATGCTTGGGCCTGGGCTAACATCATCCCCAGGGTGAAACTGCCTGCTTTAACCCTGAGGAGGCACATCGACGCCTCTCCCAAAAAGAACCAGGAGACGGAGAGTCACCTCGCCTCACCGAGAAGCCCTGATAGGTCAGGTGTGTGTCATGTGGCTCTCCTCAGTGCAAGCCGAGACATGCTTAGGCTGCGTAGGGAGCAGCCACCCTCGTGCCTGTAATCATTTACCATTGGAGAAGACGAGATGGAAAAGAAAGACAGGTCATTGCGTCGGATTTCTGTGCCTGCGGTGGGATCCCAGCAGAGCCTGAGCACACCTGGTGGTCCGCCAAGAACCGCCCTGGAGATAATGGATCCATCCAACGAGATCATTCGGAGATTCTTCTTTCATGAATCTCTCTCAAAAAGGTGTGGACCCAAGGTCCATCTGGTGGAGATCGGCATGACTGTTTTAAAAAGTGGGGAGGAGGACGGGCGTCCTGAACTTCCTCGCTTCTTTGAGAGAATGTCGAGTTTAAAGTTCCAGATTTTCTCCCAGACCGCAACCTGGGTTTGAAAGGGAGCGGAGATATTCTCCCTCTCTCTCTCTTCCCTGACCATCAGGCGGCGGGAAAGATCTTCCATCATTTCAACTTGTAAACCATATAAGTAAAATGAGCAGTGCACAGGGGAGTCGAGTGCTGGTGATACGGCCGTCAGGGGAAGGTGGAAAAACAATGATACCTGATCTCCAGAAGGAAAGGCGCAGCGCGCCTGAGAAGCGGCAAAAGGCGCGCCTTTAATTTTCAGAAACCCAGGAGGCAAAGCGAAGTGAAACGCTACTACAATTAAACTCCATCCCGGAATGATATATCGCTGGCATTACTGATGATTTGATCATATTTCTCATCAAATTAGAGCCTTAAACTCCTGCTGAGTGGAAGTAGGTGGGGGAAACGTGTAATTCCTTAAAAAGACGCAAAATGACCTCGTCCCGAATATGCTTTTGTCATGATAGTGCCACATGTGTTTATTTCTCTTCTCCAATTTCAGGTGACCACGCTGCGCGCCGGCAGCGCCTGATGCCATCCAGAAACATCGTGACCGTAATTCTGAAGAAAAGATCCGAAACCAACGCCTTCTCGTGACCTTCCCCAAAGACATCAAGATCAGCACTCTCCCAAACTGTAGGCTTTGAGTGGGTGTGCACCTTCCCACGAAGGCGTGCTTTTCGTTACTCACGAGGAACCCTCAAGGAAACCAACTATTTTTGTCCTTCTCGAAGCTTGACTTGGTATTTCGGGGATCCCAGAAATTCCGAAATGAGATGCATGCATAATTGCTGGATACTTTTGAAAAGCGATGGTTCAAATCTGCTGAAAGTTTCTCGGCAGATACTTCTGTCACTTCTGAGAAGGTTACACACACCAGTTCCTTCACCACCCAAGGTCATGAGTAAAGCTTTTTCAAAAACTTCCTAAAATAGTTGTTGTGACAGTTAGTGAATCAAGACAAAGTGATCTTCCCAAAATATTAACATCGGCACACATCACATTTCATTACACATCACGAACTGCCTGCAGTGCCCCTCCAAAAAGCAGCAGAATTTGAAGAAGATAGACTCTCCAAAATTAATCGCGGCGGCAAGGCTTCAGAGAATCGAAGCGTTGAAAGCAAGCTGAGACAAGTTCAAATTAGCCACGAGAATTTATTTCAAACATGTTCAGTAAAGCAAGGAATCTACCGTATTTTAAGAAGATCTTTTACGTGAAGAAGAGTTTATCGACGCTCACTTGTAACATGCTTAAGGTGCAAGTGCAGCCTTCTCTGAGGGGTTCCTGTCCTGTCTCCTCCTCCTGTGAATCAGCCCAGGATGTATCATTAATCGACGAATGCGGGGTGGGTACCACCGTCAAGCTGCTCGAAGCCGTGAAAAAGTGGGCAGATCCGCCGTCCACTGTTTATTTTGTCCCTGTGGGAAGTTCTCTTTCTTCTTGCACGATCAGTGCAGGGAAAGTGGGGAGCTCCTCACCTTCCTCCTCTCGCGACCCTGTTTGGAGTTCGATTTCTCTCAGCTTAAAAATCCTCAGATCTCAACGGTTGAGAAACTTTTTGATCTCCAAATGAGCCCTGACGCCTGCCGACGAACCCTCGCAACATCTGAATATCCATTACCGGCGACAACTTTGCGCGCGCCTGAGAAACTCTGGAGATAACTCGATACAAAAATATAAACGAATTCTAATCGACGCTCAAATGGCATCTCGAAGCCTCCTCCCGTGCGTGACTCTGTGGGGGTAAAAATAGAAAAGTTCCGTTTTCGATCAAGCGGTTCTTTGATGATGTCAAAGAAGTACTTTATGCCTGAAACTCCTCTTCGGTTGGTACAACATTGGGATTCCTTCTCATTATCTTTATGATGGTCTGTAAACTTCGATCTGAATTGTCGGTGTGCGGATGGAAGACAGCCTCGGCCTCCCCGTGTGTAAATTCTGCCGCTCAACAACTTCTGAAACCTCTCTAGTAAACCGCATACTCTCCTCTCAGTTTCTCGCAGAAAGATCGTTGCTTTCTGACACAACAACACATCGAATTTTGATCGCCCGGATCAATATGGGGCATATAACGCATAAACAAAGGCAGGGTGCACATGTTCTTCTGAAACATACCCCTCATGCTCTGTGCCTCTTCCAGCTTATTGAAAAGACACACATGACTAACGTCGAAGTAGTTACACCAAAACTTCTGTTTTAATTTGGGACTGCATGTGCATCAGGCTCAGATGTCAGGGGCCGTTTAGGCCCAGCTTTCTGCTGCGCGTGTTTTGCCATAAAAGCAGTTAGCCATGTTGCTTTGCAGGACAGCCTGTTCTCAAGAGAAAGAACAGGCATATATATATTGCGATTAGTTGCCTCCTGCAATCACTGATCCTCTTCAATCCCTCAAGCTTGAACCTCCTCTCTCTGCTCATCTGGCATTTTTCAGGGGATAAGTCCTCACAGCAGCCTCATAAGGCGCAAGGAACGAAAAACCTGAGTTCACCAATCTCTGGGGCTCAGCATTGCTGCTCCATTAACGCGGCGATGCTACCGCAGTGATACCCGCCTCCTGACCTGTTTATTATTATCTTAGACCCACTTTCCTTCTTCACGGCCCACGAAAACCTGAGTTCTCCAGGGGGTCGAGTAGATTGATCTGGTGATCTGAGTTGCGTGTCATTCGCCAGAATGTCCTCGTGTGGTTCATTGAGCAGTGGTTTCCGCGGATTGCAGAAAGATACCCTGATCTTTCTGGTATTGGTGCTCAACGAAACAACGTTTAACGGCCTGCAATTCTCTTTTTGGAGAGCATTTCTAGAATTTCCGACTGACCTCCTTCTGGTGCGCACGTCTGAGTTAACGCGCTCATCTACCAGTTAACAGCCCATCTGCCTCCTGTTGCCGCCCGGGATAGAAGATGGTCAGTAGCTCTTCTCCGGGAATGTTGGAATGACTCTCCCCGCGGATCCGTGGGGGCCCCCTCTCTCAGTGGCTCCCCGGGTAAATCGACCTCGGCACCGGAGTGAAGATTTGGTGCACCAAACTGAGAATACATTTTCGGAAATTGCTTTTTGCCGGAAGCCTAAAAACAAGCTTGGAGCTTTTTGGAATCCCTTCAGGGCTGCCTCTCAATGAATCATAATGTCCACGTTCTCTTCTCCTTCTCAAACCTAACAATTGCATCATTCGTTCAGGGGAGGCGGTTTGAAGTTTGGATGCAGTTTTAAATTTTAAATATCACGAAATATATTGTTCAAAGCAAAAATTCTGCTGCCAAGCTGTAAAGGTTTAAAAATTTGTTTATGGAGCTTCCTGCTGATATTTAAGTTTATAGATGCTGTTAGGTGCTTTTTGAAAGGACTTTTGTATTTACATTTTTATTTTTATTTTTGTATTGTTTAATAGATATAGTAATCTGAAAAGTTTAGGAGAGGTAATAATCTAGTGCAATATTTTGTATCATATTGTATTTTAAGTTGGCTTCTGGTTATACTCAAAAGTCGCAAGAGAAGCTTCACTCATGTCTGGTTACATCAAAAGTCACAAATGTCTTCAGACAAATCTAACAGGAAGCCATTCATTATTGGGATATGTAAAGAGAAGACTTGTCAAAAGTGGGAGAGACGAACAATGGATTTTGCCGACTATCGCCCAGTTTTTGTTTAGTGACCTCAAAAACAGACCATCGCTTAAATTCTCTGAGCTTTTTATATTGCCTTTCTTCAGGTCACTCTGAGGTTTTATTTTTATTCACTGGTGCTCTACTTCCTCCAGAGTTTTTGAGCACTTTTAGAATTCCTGAGCCTTTTGTGACATTGAGGTAATCATCCCCTATTCTAGGGACATATTATTATGCCACTAGTGTGTTAGGGGGAATTCCCATTAACTCCAGGAGAGTCCAGTGCTGTTACAGCCACCCCCTGCATCCTTGTAAAACATGTGGTGGGACTGACTGGATCCACATGGGGGAAAAACTGATAACAAAAACTGTTGGAACTGTAATGTTGCCACATGCTTTGTGGCAGGCAACCACCCTGCATTCATCAGCTGTGAAAGTGGTGGCACTCTTGAGTAAAATTTTCTGCCCCTGTAGAGCTCTCCTCTGACTCAGCCAAACAGCCCCGAGACCTCCCAGAGGAGGTCCCCTGAGATCTCTTCTCACCAATCTCCTGGAAGAATCTTATGTGAGATCACTTCCAGACCACCCACTCATTCTTCTACCTCCTCTCAGTATATAGAACGAAAGTCATTGGTCAGTCCTCAACGCGAGTTTTTTCTACCACACCACGGTATGATACGTGAAACGAGTTCGACTACAAAACTCCGCGTTGTATTTGACGGATCTCAGAAAAACGATTCTTGGTTTTTCGCTTAACGACATTCTTCATATCAGCTCGAAATTACAAACGGATATCACAGATATTCTCATTCGCTGGTGTCGACATCAATACATTTTCGCTGCCGATATTGAAAAAATATTTTGGTAGATTTGCGTCCACAAAGATAACTGGTCGTTTAAAAAAATTCTATGGTAAAACTCGCCGGAGAAGCTACAAGAGTATGCTCTATGCACGGTGACATACGGACTCGCGTTGCGCTGCTTACACCAGCTTGCTATCGAGTTTGACGAATCGCGCTCACTCGCTGCCAACATCCTTCGTCGCGATACATACATTGATGACATTCCAGAGTTTCAGACGTTATTGATGTGAAAGAACAAATTCGGCAACTAAACGAAGTTCTCACGACGGGCGGCTTCAGGCTCAGGAAGTGGATAGCTAACGACTCGAGAATCTTAACCGACATTCCTCGTCACGAGCAAGATATGTATATCAACAATGATACTTTAAAGCACCACATGCTCGGTATGCTATGGGATCGACGTTCCGACAGATTCGTGTTCTCCGCACCGTCTTCGATATCGAACGCTAACACGAAACGCTCAGTATTATCCTTCATCGCGCGAATGTTTGATCCACTTGGGTGGCTCGCTCCAGTTATCATTATCGCGAAAATCTTTATGCAAGAACTGTAGGCCGTTCGCCTTAACTAGGATGAAGAACTACCGGAAGACCTTAATGTACGATGGACGAAATTGCCATGGAAGCCTCTCTTCAAATGTGCACCTCAAGCTCGTTGCAATTATTTACTAATCCCATTGCTGATCGAGGCACCAGGCCCACTGGCCTTCGGCGGAGTCTCCTGAACAACCAAAATGCTACTTTTCAGACGCATCTCCCAAAGTGTGCATGGCATGTTAACACACGAGATATCTGATACTCTTCAAAGAGGCTTTCTTTGATAAAGATCTTCCCTCAGTGCAAACCTGTTGTGGCACCTCTCAAATTAAATTAGCAATTCCTTAATGGTATTCCCTCTGAGCCTCCGCTGCCGTGTACTCTTTGTTCTGACTAGTCCAGATCTGCCAAATCCTTTCTTTCTTTAATACACACCTAGGGACCATGATTTCCCTTTGTGCCAGCAGATAGTGGTGGGGACCACGATATAGGTAGGTACAAGAAAATAAACTGAATGAATTGAATCTGACCAAAACCCAGACCTCCTGAGATTAAAAATGTGATCCCGAACATCAGGAGATCGCTGGGATAACATCAGGCTAGAAACCAACGGAGCAAATATGTTCTATTATGGTGGGGAAAGTTATGGTTTGAAAAAGTGTTGAGAATTCTTTTATAGCTGAAAAAGCCCCATGCACGTTTGATACCCTTTGATGTGCCATTGTTTCCAAAGTTCCCTGCGAATCATCAATCTTAATTATGTTGTCGCTCTGCATTCTAAAAAGTGGGATGAAACATGAGTAATCTGATGTGGGCCATTTTAAAGCCGCGCCAGTCGAGACACCCAGAATGCCCATATACACTGTAAAAGAAACATGGTGACTCCTTCTCTTGGGATTCTTTTTAAAACAGAAAGCTGAAAACTGATGTTTTTACCATATTTTCTGACAGTTTCAATCTGAGCTTTTCTTTTGGAACTCCTGTTGTTCTGATAGAGATAGGTATTTCTTGCTTTCTGGAGCCATTCTATCCAAAACCCTCTTCTCTTCAGAGCTATCCAAATGCCTGGTTTGGTTTCAATGAGTGTTCTCCTGACTGTGTGGAGGTTTAGATTGCGCTTATTGGCCTTCCTGGGGAGAACAAACGAGCTGCCAATAATGTCTGTCACGCCATGCAAAATCTCCCCCTGCAGCCATTGGAAGGGGAACTGGTTTGCTTCTTTTTGAGATTCTCCTCTGACTCTTCCTCAAAGAATCAAGATCACTGTAGAATTAGACACCACCTATGATCGTTTTAATTTAAGTTGCTGGCTTCAAGGCGGGCGCACACAGAGAACGTTTGTGGAAGCAGGTCAGACATTCAGCTCATTTCCAGTGCTGCAAGGCTTTTCTCCATCGAGGTGTGAACCATCCCATTGCACCACCATGCTTTGTTTATGCCTGGGAGCCTACCTTCCAGGGGAAGCTTTCATGTCTCCAGCAAACATCTCCAAAATTAGAAAATAATCACAATGTACACAAAGCTGTGGGAACAAAAACATGGGTGGCAATTATAATGTGTGGACAACATGTGTGTGGCCTCCAGCATTTTGCAGATCATGTCTCGCTGCCGGAAAGGTTTTATCATAGTAAATGTGCACTCACCTATCGATTTGAGACATACAAAGTTTAAAAATAAGCGAGAACGAACGGTGCACTCCACACAGCCAGTTTACACACACTGAAACCCCTAACACCACTCCCAGTTTGATAAAGTGCACAAATGGGGCAATGGGTGTGGTGCATCAGGTACACCTGCTGTTTGTGGTGGTGTGCATGTTTAACCTGCAAAGCTTTGTAACGCCTCGTCACTGCGGCGGGTAGCCCCTTTGAAACGTTCCAGTGAACATGAAGTTGGGATTTCTGTTTGGAAGATCCCTTGCACACCTATCGATAACTGTGGGACCCCACTGGTTGGAACCATTGGTATACAGAATAAGTTACCAAACAGCATCCGTCATTAGCACATGAACCTTTACTTGGACCTCATGGTGGAATTACTGCTTCCAAGCACACTAAATCATGCCACCAGCCTCTCTAAATTGGTAAAATAAAACAAATAGTCCCAGGCACCATGATAATAATTCTGGGAAAAAGAAAAGGCCCACACCTTGATCAAAAGTGTTCCTGAACAATGTACTCAGGTGATACTGAGCTCAAATATACTCTAGAGGTTCTGTTTTTGTTAGGTTCACACATCTATTGACATTTCCACC
>CABEGB010000758.1:791190-877271 GCA_901521435.1 Crematogaster levior
ATATTATGTCACTGTACATTGTTGGCAGTTGCATAGTAGTCAGATTTACAAGGATTAATAATTAAAAGATCAGAATGTTTTTTAGAGGTTTAATATAAATAAAAATATTTTAATTTTTAGAACATACACTGGATCAATACACTAAATGATGATCAATGTATTGATAATTAATAAATTATTGTACCTTTTATTATTATATTAAAATATATACGCATTGTCTTATTAAAAAAAAAAGAAATAATTATTAGTATAGTATAAATAAAGAAAATTTATAAAAATATTGTTCTTCATAAAAATATTACATAAAATTTTAACTCCTCTTTTTGATTCTTTTGGCCAGTATATAGTTATTATAAGTTATTATAAGTATAGTTATTAATATTTTTGACTTCCCGTCTGTATTGTTGTTTTTCGCTAACGTCGTCTATATTGTGTCCCATTTGCGGACAGTACCCCTTTATTCCCACAAATCATGTAAAATGCATTCGCAAATTTTCCTACTTTTTTTACGTGAAGGTTTCAGACCCCCCGACTCCCCCCTACACGTATTCAAAAGTACTAACTGTTTGAAATTTTGACTGTTCCTTAAAAAGACCCACGGTACAGACGCAGCAGGGTTAAAAAAAAAAGTTCAAGTAAAATTGAAATTTTATTTTAATATATAATATATAAAATAAAATATCCCATCCCATTCTCAACTTTGAATAAAATTCAATCTTTTTTTTGCATATGAACAGAGTTAATAATATCTTACACAGTAATAACATGTAATGTATGTTACATTAACGAATAAAAATTTTCTGTTTAGAAAGTTTAGATGAACTCGAAAAACATGGTAGTGAAGTACTTTATGTAAAAAAAATAAGAAAGTTAAAGTTCCTGTATGGTCTGGATCCATCCATTTAATGATGTACAATCTGGTAATTATTATATGGTACATTGTTCCGATAAAGGATAAATTGAGATTTATACACTTGCTCTCTTTACCTGAGATGGCAGCATTACTGGTTTCCGGTAATATAACATCTTTTCTTTTGGTTTTAATGTTTTATACAAATATTATATTTTACAAGTGATAATACATATAAGTATATTTTAAAAAGTAGTTTTTTTTAAATTTTAATTATATATATTGTTAGATAAATGTGCAGTTGTTCTTTTAAAAAATTTTTTATTTATGTATAGTTGTAGGAATTATGAAAATATCGTTAAGGGTAAAATTTTCTCTGTTTTTTCTCTGTTTCTTTCTTCTTAATTTGTTATTAATATTATACACAATTGTATATATATATATATATATATATATATATATATATATATAGGGTGTACTATAGCTGGCAAAAAAAGAAACAATTATTTAACTTTGTTTTGACTCTGAGCTCTTTGTTAATTTGCTTGTGACTGTTTAATTGTTTGAGCCTTTGTTATTTATTAATTGTAATATTATTGTATACAATAATAACATATAATTATGTTGCTTATATTTGTTGCTCATTTGTTATAGAATGTCTCTTACGTTTCTTATTTACTTGAATACAAAGGCGAAGGTTCATTATTATCGGCTTTACGAGTCAGGAGTTGGTGTAACTCTCTGAAATCTTACATACGTACTAAAACCAAGAACTTGAGTTTTTTCGATATTAATGTCGATCTAACTGAAGAAGGTATTATACATATAAATGAGATTGTTCAACTGATCTTTGAATATATCAATTTTTTGAAGTTGAAAGGCCCCAGCAAACGGATCTACAATGTAATTGATAAAATAAAGTAATCTTCTTATGTAGAATGTCTGGCAAATGGTAGTATAATAATTTACTGGACATTCTGTATTTCTTATAATTATTGTTTATCATATATGAAGTAATGTGATTTTATATTTGCAGCAATATAGAAAGATTGTAATTATGAAAACGTCTAAACCTGAAGTCGACATAATTCCAGAAACCTTCCATACAACTCAAAAGGTGCAGAAACATTCTATAAACCAAATTTTCTGCGAAAACACTGATTATAGTTGGCAACCGGAATTGATCAAACAAGTAATGAAATATTTAACGCCACAAAATATTAGGATTTACGTTATCGCAAAAGCATACGAAAGTATAGCGAATGAAACTGAAAGATGGTATGGTATTAAATATAAGAAAGAAAAGATATCCAGGGAAATAATGAACATGTGGAACCTCGGCACGGATCTGAAATTGCCTTCTAAGAATGAATTTATACCAATCACCTTTAATTACAAGCTACAACTACAATGTGTAATTATAATTATCATTTTTCACAATATTAAGCCTTGAGCTACATTTAACACTTGATGATATCAAACAAAATCTTCATAAATGTTATGAAATTTGATATAAAATAGAATATAAATGTAGCTCATAATAACTTCTATTTTTCATGTATATTTTTTAACATAATAATAATTATGGTCTTTGAATATATATACATATATATATTTCTGCAATAATTTTATAAAAATATACGCTAATATTTAAAGATTAATTTATATAAAATAAAGTTAAGAGATTGTGAGACAAAAATATAAGAAAGTTGTAATTGCACAAAATGCTTTATACATATTATGTTTACGTACAAATTTGTTTCCCATTGCATCGACTTTAATGTTATTCTGTATTTGCATATTTTCATACAAATTAACAGATAAAATTTTATAGGGAGGGGACTCTCCTATTATTTTAAAGGATACATTATTTACAAGACTTTGGTATAAAAAGGATGAAGATTTTATTGTAGCGGAAACAATCATGATCTTCAAATTTGTGAGGTATGTGATAAGTGTGATTGTAACAAATACATCTTTGTTCTAACCGAATATATAAAACTGACATGTTCTTAAATGAGATTTTGAAAGTAATAGTCTAGCAACTTATACAAATCACAGTAATGAATTTAATCATTATCATACCAACAAAAGATAGATATTAATATATGATACTGAATAAAATTAAAATAATGAATTGAATTATCTCTATATTGTCATTTCCAAATAATTATATATCTGCAACTAACGTTATTTAAAGACAATGAATTAAAATAGAGCTATAATTTCTTCTCTTGTAATAGAAAAAAAAATATGTTTTTAACAATTATGCATTTATTTTGTTTTTAATGTATAGTTCGCTTGTCTACGTGGATCCCCTTAATTATAATTTGACAAAATTATTTGTTCAACTATGTTGTGATTCTCTTTACCAGTATGCTGTTGATTTAGCTGGTTTAGAATGGAGTCTTGTTAGTTCTCAATATGGAATAACAGTAAGAACAAATATAAATAATAATAGTAATAAAATATTGTATATTATTTAAAAGAGTTCCTTACTTGATAAATTATTTAATTTGTTATTAATTATTAATACTTATTTATATAAATTAAATATTGCTTATTTAGAAATCAGATTTTATTTCATGTTTATGAATGTTATTATTCGTAAATATCTAATTACATTTTTGTAACGTTTCCATTACTATATTTATCAAATGTTTTATAAATAACCATTAATATATTATAAGATATTATATAATGCTTATATAATATATCATAAATAAGCATTTAATATAGTATAAGAAAGCATGCATAATTACAAGAGAAGAACTGAATTATTTCAGCTTACTATAAGTGGTTATGATGAGAAACAACCTATGTTGTTAGAAAAAATCATCGACCAATTAATAAATTTTAAGATTGATCCAAAAAGATTTGTAATCCTAAAAGAAAATGTATGTATATCGAATGCAATCAATCTTTTTAATTTAGTTAAGCAACGTATTTATATAGAATGGTTTATAGTATATCAGGACCTTGAAAAATTTCGATACCGAACCACCTGACGAACAAGCGAAATATTATCTTGAAGTCCTGTTGTCAGAGTCGTTTTGGCACACGAATGAATTACTGAAATTTACTGTTCGTAAGTGTAAAAAAGAAATATAGACATTTTGTTAAAAATTATTTTCTTTCCTTCTCAAAAAAATTTTTTTAGTTCTTCACACAATTATAACACTTATTAATAATATATAATTAATTATAGATCTAAGTATCGATAGACTGCAGCAGTTTATACGTGAGTTATTCAGTAAAATACATATGGAGTGTTTAATATACGGTAACAAGACTACAAAAGAAGCTTTAAATATAGTCGAACTAATTGAGTCTAAGTTTAAAACTGAAATATTTCATATACCCTTGTTAGAAAGACAATTAATATTGTATCGTGGGATTAAACTAGAAGACGGTAACTGCATGATACAATTAAAATCTCATTTATGATAATGTGAAAAAATTAATAAACTTAAAAAATTTCAATTAATATATTAAGAGACATAGTTTTAATATAAAGAAATTTATTATTGTACCTAATTGCATTTTTCTTATGTTAATATTAAGAGATAAAAAACTTAATTTGTTATCAATATCATTTGCAATAAATATATGTTATGTTAATATGTTATTTGCAATAAAATTTGCTCCAGGAATTGAATATTAGTTTCTAATGAATTAATAAATGAATTAACTGTTTGATGAAATAAACAATAAGTTAATTCAGATTATATCTTAGTGCTGAATAATTTTTGTTTGTGTGAATTTCTATGCATATTTTATGCTCCTTGCGGATTAACGTTCAAATACAAATAGACAAACAAAATCTTTGCCAGAAATATACCACTGAACACATGTTAAATTTAATATTCACGATACTACAAGTATCTTATTAAAAATTCCCTTTCCATCCCCAACGTAATAACAAAAAATATGTTGCGAAAAAATATTGTTTATGACATAGTATGTAACAGTATTATGTAATGATATATAATCATTGTAGGTTGCAACTTTCTGTACGAAGTGAAAAATGAGTGGTCTAAAAGTTTTTGTATAACGGTGTACTTTGAAATTGGTTTACAATCAATAGAGTCGAATATGCTCTTGATTCTTTTGTCACAAATTATTAAGGGGCCTTGTTACTATATTTTGAGAATTGAGGAGAAATTAGGCTATTTAGTACGTAGTGACATACACAGAACAAATGGAGTACTAGGTTTGGGAATTATAGTACAAAGTGACAAACATCCGCAATATGTTGAAAAACGAATCGATTCATTTCTAGATTCTATGTTGGTAAGTATAATAGGAACTTATAACAATAATGTATACTAATAAATAAATTAATTCAACCACATATTCTTTTCTTAAATTTATCACATAATATCCTATAATGTTATGATCAAATAAGCATGTCACTCCATTTTAATTTAATTATGATAACATGTTCTTCTATTAAGATATAATTAACATAATTACATTTCACAGAATCATATATCTACCATATCACAAGAGCAATTTGAGGAACACAAAAAAGCTATAAAAGTATCGATAAAACCAGTCTTTTTCAAAGATTACGGTACTTTATATTGGAATGAGATTGAAAGTCAACAATATAATTTCGATCGAGTAAATATTGAAGTAGCTTACTTAGATACGATAACGCAGCAACAATTACTTGATTTTTATGAGGTAATTATTTTACTTTTACATGCACAATATATCATTCAGTCGAAAAGAAAAAGGGTTTGTAGTGAAAAATAAATAAAAAATATATAATATGATTTTTAGTATATAATATAATTTTCGAGAAAAATAATTTTGCTTTGACGATTGATTGATAAATTAATAATATTATCAATAATATTTAATACATATTATTCGCTAGAAAAATATACATAGCAAACATACTCGACGTAAATTATCGATACATGTGATACCCACAACAATATTGGCGGAAAAGAGTTTGCTTGATGAAACAAACAGAAACACTGCCGATTGGTTGATTCATGAAGGAATTAAGAAAATAAGTAATATTTCATCATTTAAAAACAATCAAGGTTTATTTCCTCTATTAAAACCGTTCGATGAATCTTTTCTCAAAAAAGGTTTAAATTTTTCTTAAAATGCTCTTCTAAATTACGAAATGGTGAGATAATAGTGAATTAAGATATTCATGATCCAATCTTATATTCATGATCGTCTTAAGTCATACAGTTTTAAAACTTTATTCACAACTAGTGAAATAGCCGAAAAAGTCTCAAGATTGTATTCAAGGTGATCTTGAATATAACATTGAACTATACCGTCTTTATAAATAAATAAATAAATGCATTTGTTTATGTTCATAATTTGAGAAAGAGTTTGACGTATTATTTTATAAAATTAGTAAGCTACTTATTGTCGTTAATTAATGAATTAGTTAAACAAATGCATTTCATAAATTGAGAAATAACTTGACGTATTATTTTATAGAAATTAAGTTACTTATTAGTGTGATTAATATCTAGCAAGTATTATCTTTATAAACTATGACATATGCTCATATTCCATTATAAAGCAATAACGTGATAATAAATGGTTTATGTACATAATTATTACTAATTAGAAGAAAACAAGGTTTTTTATTGACTGATGTTCATAAATTACTTATTAACGTAATTAATTTCTATTTAGTATTGATCTTATAAATTGTGATAGATACTTATGTAGTGTATTAAGAGAAAGAAAGAGAGAGAGAGAGACTTATTATTCGATCTTAATTATTATGTTATCAAAATTTTGTAAATTGTTCGCATTATTAATACATAGAGGATTTTCAAATTTTATAAATTAAATCACATATCTTTTGAATCGTACTTTTCCAATATTTTTTTCATATTTTTTAATAATAGTTATTACATACTCTGTATGTTGATATAAGTCTTTCTGTCTTTTTATTTATATACAACTCACAAATAGATGACGTATTTTATCTATGAGATGCGTTGAAATATAATGTTCCAGTGCTAATTCCACTGAAAATGGTAGGCTGTCATTTTAACTGCTATAGAATGTGTTGACAATGTTACATAATTTTGTCGTTTGGTGGGATAATAGAAAAGAATCAAAGAGGTAATTTTATCCAAATTCACTTATTCATTAATATTTCGTTAGAATGGAGACATTATGGTTCAGTTCCTCTCATATATAAATAAATAATAATATACAAATAGTAGGTATGCGAGATGATATTACAATGATAAATTTATGTTTGAATTTTTCATTATTTTTTATACAAAAAGCGTGTTCATTATGTACATATATTATGTAAGTTACATATGTTTAATTTAGTTATTATGAATTAAATGATACACATAAAAATAAGATAAATTGAATATGATTGATCTCCTAATTGTAAGATTCTCTTAATATTCGCAAAGAATTCAGATATTAAACATACTTAATAAAATTTTTTTGTAATTAAATTTTATATTTTGGTTTTAGCATGGGGAAAGAGTACATGTATTTATTTACAACATCCATATTATTCTTAATATTATCAATTTCTAAATATTATTCTTAATATCATTATTTTTCTTGTCTATTTTAAATTTCATGTTGAGAATTTCAGTATATAACTTTAGGTAATACTTATTGTTTTTGTACATCGTGCATATTATCCAGTTTTATGCGTTTTATCTTCTTGATTTATTAAATACATTTTTGCGTTCTCATGAGCTTGGCTTGATTGGAGAAAAAAATTCTTTTCGGATAAACTTCTGAAAATTATCTGCGCCCCATTTACATATTCTATTTCGAAAATGTTTTGAATTTCAAAATGAATATTCTTAAAGAGATTTTTATTGACAAAAGCTTAAAATCAATTTAAAAAAGGTGGAAAGTTGAAAACCCATGTGTTATCGTTCGATCAAAGTAGTTTCGCTTCGAAAGCAGGGTAGGAATAGCAATATTACGAGTTTCCCATATTACCATGTTTAAATTACCTAAATATTCTAGGAACAGACTGGCAATTGCACTAAAAACAAGTACCCTATTTTAAACACTATATATAACACTTTTAGTAACAATTATTCCAAGTTCCGCTCAACTTATTAAGAAAAACGAGTTGATTTCTTACCTTGTAAAGGTTTTGTGATGGGCGAAAGACACAATCACGTCCACTCTTTTCACAGTCTAATTGACCTGGAGATACCAGGATAGGTAGACAGAACAATGTTATTAATGCTTGTGACGAGTTGCCGCTAAATAGCTTTGTGTATAATAAAATTTTAACAGTAATTACAAATACATAATATTACTTCTCATATTACCACTATCTGTACTAAAATAGGTTTTTTTATGACTATTATTATTTTGATTAATATATATTTTTATAGACTATAAAATTATATATATAGAGAGAGAAACTATTTACTTTTGTTTTTAAGTTTGTTCAGTTAAAACAATAATCATGAGAACTGTTATTTTTGGAATTAGTCTACTAAACAAAGAACTTTTCTGCATAATAATTTTATAATACCGCAAAACCAGCTTAAATTTGTGTTATAACTAATATAGTTTGCTGAAAATAGTTGTCTAATCAGAAACTGAATGTTAGACCCAAGTAATATCCACGGAAGACTTGTTGTGTTCACATTCAAAATGTGCACCGTACCATTGGCATACAATCTAATCTTGTAAAATCAGTCATTGTGCGGGAAAAGTTCATAAACAGATAAGAAATGTTTTTATGGAACAGCGATCCTATATTTGTTTTACATTTATCTCCTTCAATAATATAAAATTACGTTAATAACACAAGATGCGTATGTTACAATATTTCACAATGTAACCACGTCACACAACTGCGGGAAGCGATTGAGGGACCATCATTTTGCTCGCATTTAAAACATATAATCACATCGAGCATACAATTTCGATGTACCACTGCGTGCGGAAGTATCGACATAAATTGCATTTTGATTCGCAAGTAATGGAATCTGTGTTCTTGTCCGATTTAAAGTTAATATTCCTGTGAGTTAATATTCCTGTCTTTTAAAGAATTCAGTTTATAGATATGTAATTTAATTAACATAAAAAAATACTTGAGCCAAAAGTTATATTTCAGAAATAGATATACATAAAAAAAATAATTGATCTTATTTCGATCAGCATAAAATTTTATAAGATACATTTTTGAAATAAGAAAATAAAATGGAAACTTTAAGTAAAAAAGTGATATATTGGCACATATATGTACGCCAGGAGCCTCTCGATATCTTTCTGTGTGAAGCTTGAATTACGTTAATATATTGCTAGATTCGCCACCTGTTCGTAATTATCGCACCACGAAGCGAGCAAAATTTGATTATTTCAGACTCAACCTTATGCTATTCTCGTTTCCGAAAAAAAAAAATCGAAGACTTCGGTTAAGAAAAACGGAGATGCGCGCATTTCTGTTATAACCATTGTAAAATAGATATACTTGGTATAAATAGTACGAGAACTATATTACAAAAATATACAGCATCAGTAAATTGACGCCAGTTACATCCACATTAAACCATCTCAATAATTATAATTCCTTATTACTATACTAATTACATAAATACATCTTATATACATCCTTCGCTTATAATTTGTGTTAGTTGGTAGAAACAGTATTGCATATATAAACTCTCACTACCTTAAATAGAAAATACGGAAAGTAAAATATACGGCGTAACGGACAGTGATATCATTCCTCTTCTTATTTACCTGTCAAAAAATTATGTTTACGCAATTAATTTTATATTATGTTGTCGATATGACACTTTTAAATAAAGGGTAACTAAACGATCGATTATGAAGATTTCAACATATATAGCCGAAAATTGTTACAATCGAGTTGATCAGCATTAATTCCGTTAACCACCAGGCTTCTACACACAACTGAACTTGACACCTGAAAATTTGACAGCAATGTAAATTCGGAGATGAAGATCCTTACGTTTTTGCATATTTATATGTTTACAATCGTATTAATAATTATCTTTACGCTTTTTTTAATAACATAAAACATATTCATAAACATTGCATATTTATTTATCTTTGATGTGAAATTTTTTAAGATGTCTTTCTTTGTTTTGTTGGTAATATGTATTTTATCTCAAAATGTGTTTGATCGTACACAATCACTTAACGGTTTAAGTAAGAGTTAAATGTTTGTACCGTCGTCACTGGAGTAACAGTTATGGCAGTGGAGCTTATGATTTCGGACGCGCACGTCCGTTCCCATCAATCCATCGCCGAGACGTACGTGGCACACGCAACACTTGAAGCACTCCATATGATAAAACAATCGTAGACTTTCGATTATCATCGCGGCGCCTCGACCTAGAGGTAAAATTGTAAAGATATTTATAACGATAAAAAAAACATTTTAATTTTAGCCTATTAGATTACCTAATTCTTCTCCACAATGAGAACACTTTTTCTTTCCGCTCACGCTCAGCATTTTTTCCTGATTCCCGTTATTCGCGATTGGTGCGTGTTGTGTTTTTTGAGACTGCAGTGTATATTGTGGCGATTGATGTTGCACAGTCAAATGTTCTTGATTGTGAACTTGTTCCGGTCTAAAAAACAATAAAAATTTCATAAATTACAAAAAGAAAAATTTTGAAAAGGAAAAATCCAAAAAAGTTCAAATATAAATAAAAAATAAGATAATATTTTTTATTATAAAATAAATATAAGTTTTTATAGTTCATAGAATAATTTTTTTCGCTGAGAAATAATATTAATAATAAATCGCTGAGAAATAATATTAATTAAACGTACCTTCGCCTTGTTAAAAGAGGTTTCTCCTGGGTCTTATTCTGTACCCTTTGTGTTAGAGTTTGTATAATAGAATCGGGTAGCGGTTTATTATCTGTCCGAATTGGAGCGTTATATGGTATAGAAGTGCCTGTTACATGCGGTTGAGATTTTCGCGCCGGTGATCGTTGATTTCTCTCATTAATCCTCCTTTGTTCCGCCTCCTACCGAGAAACAGTTGTGATAGAAGGAATTATTTCATGATATGCTATTAGACGAGTATTCAATTTTATTAGAAATTTAATGAATGTAATAATAAAATAATGGAAAACTATATAAAAAAACGAATAAAAGTAAAATCTTATTTTAAAAATAATATATTATTTAGTCAACAAACATTTGGTAACAGATTTAACACGTCTTTAAAAATTATTATAGAGAAAATAATATTTTTTGCTGGCAATTAATAGAAGTAATTCTAATACGTACTTGAATGAGCCAATGTTGGTAGTTCACATCGTGAGCACCTCTTGGTACGTCACTTTTTCTTCGTTGAACCCATTGATCACCTTGAACAATTCGTGAGCGCGGTACTGCGCTTAATGCATGTAAGGTCTGCCTGGACATTTGTTGACCAGTGTGACTTCCGAGTGTTGTTGATGCGCTCTCCCGAATCGACGCGTCCACTTGTTGGGGAATTGAATCCGCGGATGGTATACGACTATTCCTACACATTTTCAATTAAATAAAGAATTCAGTAATACTATACCATATCGTTCCGTTTTATTCGATAATCCGTATCATCATCATAGAAAAAGATTTTATTTTTATTTAAATATAATTTAATGTTTACTACGTAATAAAAGAACATTTAATATAATAACAGATATCAGAGTATATAGTATGATTTATTACTGTATTTACCTAATTGTAACATCTCTTTGTCTCTGATCTAGCATACGTAGTTTGGTAATTGGAATTGGTGGTGGCGGTGGTCTTCTTCTTGGCGCATCTTGAATTTGCAAGTTTGGCATTGAAGATCTGTAATTTACTGCGGGCGTATGATATTTGTATTGTTGTGTGTTTTTAATAGAATTCTGTGCGACATCTTGCAAGGATTTCCACTGCTCCTGTAACTGCTCCGCCAACTTGAGCTGTTTCTGTTCGCGATAGGCCAAATTATTACGTTGTCTTTTCAATTCTTCTTGCTCCAACTGCAGAAGTTCTCTTTCCACTCGTAGCACTTCCTAAAAAAGGATAATATATGATATCTTTGATGACCTATGCACGTTTAAAATATTAAACATAAATATTTCTGCGTATTAATACTAATTATTCTTTTTTAAAATAAAAGTTAATGTTATTAAAACAGCAAAAACTCTGGAAATATTTTCAAATTTATAAATAAATACACTAAGTTTAAACTATTGTTAATTTTTATTTGTTACTTTCGCGATTTTGTAGAACTTGTACGTTTTAGCAAATATAATTATAAAATTAAATATCTTTTATGTGATTAATCTATTCATTTAATTTTTATATTAATACATTCAAAAAGATCATATCGAATCAAGCTGAGATTAGGTGAGATGTTTGAAAGAAATTTAAAAGAGCTAGTAATAAAGAGATGCATAGACTTTCTATGTTTATTTCACACAGACTATTCTACATTTATGTAAAAAGAGTTCCGTGCAAACAAGCGAGTAAAACAGTAGTGAAGACAACTGTCGTCTTACCCCGGAAGGGAATTCATCTTCGTTGTTGCTCAACGCATGCCCAGCACCGACCAATGCCTTGCTCTGCGAATAATTAGCAACAATCCCTCTATCAATATTTACACTACGTTATATACTTGATTTGCTCCACTACTGAACGATCAAATCCTATGGGCAATGTTACAATAAAACGTGACTACCGACATTTTCAATTTATAAATAAAAATAATACGATCGGATAAAGAGACATTGATGAGAATCAAAACAGCATTGCCCTAAGGATAATATTTCCAAGCTATCGGTTAAAAATGCGTGCCTCGATTAGGAGAAATGTGTGCATAGTTTCAAGTTTCCCCGGGGAAAAAAAAACAATTGGCAGAAATGTCATAGAAAGAACGTACTTAGAAGATAATAGATACCTCGTTCTAAATTCACTATCTACTTATAAAATCAGCCATTTTTTCCTCGTTAGTCTCGCGTTCGAAAAATATAAAATCAAGTGATTTTATCTTACCTCTTGCTCACGAATTTGACTTTCCATCGTTCGGATGCGCATCTCTTCCTTGCGACATGCATCAGCGACTCTCCGCTCTTTCTCCTCGATTTTGTTCTGCATCCTCAGTTGTTCCGACTGCGTCTCAAGCTCTTCATCCTTTCGCTTGTCTCCGACGTACTTCGCTTCCTCCTCTGTCGTTCGCGCCTGGATCTCCCGCTGTTTCGCTGTCTCATCGTATTGCTGTTGCGATTGCTCGTGTGAGGAAGCATCTTCCTGCTTGCGTGCGTTGTCGTCCCTCTTGCGAAACGCGTCCTCGTTGCAACGCAATATCGCTTCCCTCTCCAACTGCATCTTCTCTTCCTCGAGTTCACGCAGTTTGTGGGCCAATCTTTCCCCTAAGTCACTATAACATTACCAAAATTTGTTGATAATTTGTCCATTCCAAATGTGAATCAAGCATTCTTTTAACAAATAAAGTTCAGAAGACATTTGAAAAGAACTTAAGATTTTTCGGATTGTTTTTAAATATTTTTGTAAAGAGATGTCTCTTTTGAATTTTTATACCTGCGAAAAAAATAGCAAAAAAATTGCGTGTAATCTCGTCTAATAATTTATCCTTTATACCTATTGTATTCGCGATTATCACCATATCGCCACTGTTCTTCCTTCTCGAGGACCTCGATGATCTCTCGCTCTTTTTTCGTGATTTCATCCTCCTCGGAGGAAGTCACACTAGCACCGAAAGGCTCGCTGCTCTGTCTGCTGTGCTGCGACATGTCGGGGCTGACAGGCTGCTTTGCCCAGTCCTCGACGTGCCCTAATTCAACCCCGGAGTCTCTCTCGTGGCTCGAATCTTGCTCGTAGTTACTGTCGGTGTCGTACGAGCGACGATGGAGTTGTTCGATGCGTCTCTCTTCGGCGAGAATCGCTGCCATATCCGGTGGTTTCGTCAACGTCAGCTCGGGTTCGAGATCGTCGTCGTTGACCTGCTATTAACAAAATCGAGACATACAAATCCGTTAGTTAAACACGATCGATTATTTTTAAAGAAACTGAGACGAATAAAAACAATGGGCCTCCGCAATAATACATTTTCGCGCTTACCCCCTCAATACCGAGGAAATCCGAGCGTCTCGTGCGCAACTCTTTTTTTATTCTGCGAGTGGAGTTTAATCTCTTGAGCGGCTCCGGAGCAGGATTCTCATCATCGCTCATGTCCACCGGAGGCGGCGGTGGTTTTTCCTTCGGGGGTTCCACGCTCGTTGGTGGGCTCAAAAGGAAAGGTTGATCGGCAATTATCTCCTCGTCGTTAGACAAAGTTAGCGGTAGAATCTGTAAATGACAAAAACATTAATTTTACGAATGTCTATGAACTGTCCATAAAATCGTATAATTGTGTATAAAAGAGATTGAGATCAGTAGGATTTTAACTAACTTGTTTAGAAATCGGTGAGGTTGGACTCGGGATATTCAACACATCAACCAAGCTAACTTCCTGCTTGACTAAACTCAGGTCCGTCGGTCGTTCCAGTGGATGATCGATCGTCTGCGTGACGATCGTAGCATTAGGTGCGTCATGTACGTCGATGTCGATGTCGCAGTTCTTCATGGTGACGATAGCGGTGGCGGGCATCCCGACGCTCGGCTCCTGCTGCTTATGCTCGACTGCGGAAACCACTGGGCGGTTCGCAACTGCAGTCGCCTCCTCCTCTTGGTCCGCTTTCTCGACAGCGATCCGTTCCTGAGAAGACGAGTCGCAATGTAACAGAGTGCGAAGCATGTAAAATGCAGTTTCGCGCCGTGTGCTGAGATTTTGCAACGCTACATTCTATGCAAATTGGACGGATGATGATCTGGAATAGCGTTTTTCAAGTCGACGAAGATTCGGAAACGGATGAATTTTGATTAAAAGGACAAGATCGTCTTCTCTCGGTATCCCGACCGGATACAAACGATATATCTCTTGACGGGATTAATTAAAAATGTGTAAAAAAATTTGTTTTTCAAATACAATTAACCCTAATTCCTCCAACCAGGGTATTTCATGTCTAGTGTGTTTTTCACTATGTTAATAGTTTCAAAAAATTTCACAAAAATGTTTATACTCCCTTTGTACCTTCGACTAAAAGTCAATGTAAAGAAAATTTGGAAATTATTTGAATATTTTTTTATAACAATTTTTTGCTGAAAAACGCACGTTACAACTTACGACTGTTAGAAATGCGGGAGCATGAACAACCCTGGAGGGATTAGGGTTAAAATTAAGTAACTAGGATAACGCGAAGATAAATGTGACGTTACGACGAGAGTACAATTAAATCGTATAATTGAAAAAAAAATATCACAACTTGCCTCTTGCTTTCTAATTCATTCAAATACTTGATAAATGTCTAGAAACTGTTTTGTAATATGTATTAAACCAGCGGTCAAGTATGAAAGTGACATCAGAGAGCTTGTTAGTTAACGCGAGATAACTGCAAGATCATTAAAAAAAAATTCTAATGACAAGTAATCGCCTTGCGACACTTTCGAGCTGCTCTCTGAAATTTTTCAGCCTCATGCATCCGCGGATTACGTAATCGCTAAATGACATAATATAATGCACTTCGACGTCGTATTTCACCGCAATTGTGATCAGCATATTTTCCCAGCGCGTAGCGGTTACACGTATGAGGGGAAAAAAAAAACGTCGGGAGAATGTGCGCGTACCAGATGTGAAATTCCTGCTGTGAGAATACGCGGGCGCATTTTACCAGGTCGACGCAGGTTGCGTAACGTTACACACGTCCGATGAGTCTCGCGGATCTCGTGCAATCACGTGCTTTTCTCTGCGATTTGATGTGCCTTTGTGAAAACGCACGAACTCGATGTTAATCGATGTAAACCCGAGGTGCATTGATTTTGGGCAATAACTCGAATACAATTTTAAGATTCTTTTGTCTATTTCCTTACTCATATACGTCGCAAATCTCATCAACCTCGCGGATTCTTCAAATATTTGTGGGAAAAACATATTAACATGTAATCGCAGATTTGCAAAATCTTAGCAAATAGCGCTGACTATTTTGTAGACTATTTTAATATAAATATATCGCAAAAAATAATTTTTGCTGGATGCGTAATCAGTGAAACGTCATTGTCAATTGTGTACCAAAATGTCTCCCATGCAGTGTGCAACGCCCTTTCTTAAATTAAAAAAAAAATTCTAAGGCATTATTAAGGTTGCATTCCAAAACGTCTTATTTGAGGAAAATTTTACTCAATTTCTGTAATATATGTGACGTCGTAAGCTATAGAGTATTGAGTAAAATTTTCCTCAAATAAGACGTTTTGGAATGCAACCTAAGATTGTAAGTGACTGAAAAGAAGCTTCACAAAAGGTGCGAATAAAGAATGAAATACGATTAAACGCGCGTCTAAAAAAAAAAGGCCAGAAGCGTTCGATCAATTTTAACCGAATTGAAACGCAGAATAATTCAATTTCTAAACAAAGAGCAAAAAACGCTAGATGACAGTGCCAATGATATATAATCATACAAAAAAACATACAATAACAGACGTTTCGATTTGAAATGAAGTAATTTTCAGTGTTCTTTTGCCCTTTGTTCGGAAATTGTGTTATTGAAAAATAGCACGAACATTATTTATAATATTTCTCGCAGAATAATTGTCAGAATTAATCAAACGTTAATTATCAATCCAGAACTGATATACTCAAAACAAATTTAATTCCCCGCAATTCTCATTTCCGCTCCAAGCAAAATAATAAAAAAAAAGTTATCGCATTTCTATGTACATATACCACTATATGCTATGTACTAGTAGTATTAGGCTAGTACTATTGCTATGTATTAGTATTTGGTACTCTTTCTCGTTTCAAAAGCGGAGTGAGCGTTCTTCTAGGCTGTCAAGACTACGAGTGCCGAGTCAATCGAGGCAACTCGATCACGCGATCTCTTCAAACATTACACGGCAAAATTAAAAAAATATTCATTTCACTCAACACACATACACACGAGTAACCGTTCGGTAGTACCTCTTACCTCACGAGTCATACTCGCAAATCGCATGCGGGTGACGAGCACACGGGAAGGGAAAAACTACGTTCACTTTCTCAAGTTGCAAGCGGATCGTGCACACGCCTCGAAAATCGGATACCAGATCACCGATGATGTCAGGTGTTATCGGACTGACTAGGCCGACCGTGAGCGCGCACACGGCGTGATAAGGCATCTTTCGGCGATCGAGGGAGAGAGAAAGAGAGATAAGAGGGATTAGTCTCTGTTATCGAGACAAGAGAGTTTTTTCGATGGAGTGCAAGTGCGACGCATGTGGAATGTTCACCAATCAAATACAATTGACAAACCGACTCTAAATGAGATAGACTGATAAGGAAAGAATTCGATCAGGGCCTACCTTATCCCCGTTTATCTACAAATCAGGCGTGTGCCTAAAATTCTGATAATCGATAATGTATACAAAGGCAGATACTAGAGATCACATCGATGATGTGATCTCAGTTATACTTTTATTTTTATTTCAGATTGTTGTTGAAGGCCGCTCCTTTACGAAAGACTTCGGATTAAACGTTAACCCTTTGCTGGCAACGTGGGGTACCAAAAGTCCCAGACAAGTTCAGCCAATTTCTGTCTAAAATTCATTTCATTTCTCCAGATAAATACCTTTTTTCAACAGCCACTGTCAGACCATTTTACTTCTGAAAGTGTTGCGTCTCGAGTGTCCAGTTAATTTTTTAGCTTTTACTATCAAAAGATGGAAGAGTTTTGAATTTTTAAGTAAAACCAGTCATTTTTTTGTTCTTTTATCTTTAAAAAATTTTTTTTCAGCAGCCATTGTCAGACTATTTTTTTCTGAAAGTGTTGTGTCTCAAGAGTGTCCAGTTAATTTTTTAGCTTTTAATATCAAAAGATAGAAAAGTTTTGAATTTTTAAGTGAAAACAGTTATTTTTTCGTTCTTTTATCTTAAAAAAAATTTTTTTTTCAGCAGCCACTGTCAGACTATTTTTCTTCTGAAAGTGTTGCGTCTCAAGCGTGTCCAGTTAATTTTTTAGCTTTTAATATCAAAAGATGGAAGATTAAAAAATTTTTAAGTAAAAACAGTCATTTTTCCGTTCTTTTATCTTCAAACAATTTTTTTTTCACAGTCACTATTAAATTTGATTAAAATAAGCTATGGCACATGTTAAAACATGTATCAAAGAATATTTAAGCATTTGTTTCAAGTAAAAAAATTAGTAGCTTCTCGCAGCAAGCATTTTTGCCTAGGGTTTCAAACGGCCCAGTTATGAAATTCTGGAAAAGTGTGCCAGCTAAAGGGTTAATTTTCAACGCTAATGTTTCTTGTTGTTGAAGAGACAAGGCGAAGAAAAACTATATTTCATGCGGAGGGACTTCCGAAGGTAGGCCCTGAACCCGAACGGAACTATCTGTACAGACATGCGTGTCTCGTGAAATTGCCATTCGTTCTACTGAAAAAAAGGAAAGAAAAAGAAGCCGTTTGTTTTGGCACGGTGTCCCACACGGGGGGAGGCTAACACACAGCTCAAGCAAATCGCTGCTTGCTCGAAGCAATCAAGAGTACATGACGTCTTACCTCTTCGGTGTATCGAGAAGACTGAGAGACGCGTGGAAAGAAAGCGATCGCGCGTCGACAAACGAGCGACACAAATGTCCGTTGATGGAAATATCATTGACGCCAACGTGGTTGCTCGCATGGTCGCCTTATTTTTACGGCCGGTTCTTTATTAGCGATTAACTGTCACCGCGCGAGATTGACCCTCGACATCGCGCATCACGCGGCCGATCTATCCGTACTTTGAACGAAGCTTATTAAAAGAGCGTATTTATGCGTCCTATTAACCGGAGATGAACCGCGTCAAGATTTTGTTTTTGTCGACAAGCTGTTTGCATTATTTAACGAATCCCTCGCTAATAATTCGTTAAAATTTACTTCACGATTTACAAGTGTCGTTACAAATAAATTAATTAATTTAATGAATTGAAATTTGCGAGCGTAAATTCTTTCAACCGACCCGGACTTTTCTTCGACAATAATTAATATGACGAAAGTAGATAATAAAGTAGATAAAAAGTTGAAATAAATAAATAAATTATAAAAAAAGAAGTTGGACAAAAAGATAAAACTTGGCTATTAATTGCTACAAAAAACAGTGGAAAAAAAAAAAAATATGACATAGCAGGTTTCGTTGGCCAGTGTATTTTATATTTCATCGTTGTTCATTCTCTCGACTCGGTCGGGTCGAATGCTTATATGACAATTAGTTCCATGATAATTAATCATAATTGCGCGTCAAGTGTCGGCGAGTTCTTTTAAAGTTTGCTTGACAGAGCGTTGCAAGCAAAATTATCCGAGCGTCTCCTCCTTGGAGAATCGCCGATATTTTAATCGATGCGTTCGACTTAATATATTCGTAATTAAGATGAGGCGTAATTGAACGTGTTATCACAATGGTTTATTCCCGCTTACAGTCGATATCGGCGACTGGCTTTAATCAATCAGTTCAACCGTTCGCTCGTTTTCGCTACAATTCGCGAAGGGAATAAAGTTAAACTGCCGATTAAAGTCGATTAATACCGAGATCGTCTTCCTTAAACGACATGCATATTCGGTAGCGCTTAGGCTTCACTATTATGTCGCAGACATCGTAATACCGCAATTGTGAACTCTACTACAAGTCGTTACGCCGTTATAACGCATAGCAGTACCCTCACGGTAGAGTTTCTGCATAATTCGAATCTAAGTTTACATATCGTAACCGGATATTATCTTATAGCTTCGCACCTGCATCGCGCCTATTTACATGACTAACGGATGGTGTACATAGATTTACGTAAATTCGCGCTCGATGAGCGTAGAGGCGACAGCGACTCGCACTCGTTAATGCTAAATTCCTTAAAAATAAAAATCCTTCCTTCGGAGGAGCTGTCAAGTCCCGAAGAACTGGAGGAGAGAACTCTCGAATCGGGTGATCCTTACGAAAGCGTAAACGTTAACCGAAGAAGAGCCGTACAACCGCTCAGCTGACGTGAAACGCGCGTGTTGGCTGATAGACAACGCAGTTGGCACGTGGCTAAAAGTCGAAGTGACGACGGAATTGCTCCTGAAACTCTCGTTCTCTCAACGTTTCGTACTCTCGACACACCCGTCTGACGAGCGGTAGCTCTCACGTACAAGATCTAGCACGGCTTATCTAGCGACTGATCAAAAACGGAGAAGACAACGCGGTGGTTGTTATTGTCGGAAAAGATGGTTCTCGCGTCTTTAGGAATTTTTCGAGGCGTTGCCAGCTTGCTGATCGCTTCTAACCTCGGCGACGGGGGTTGTCCGCTTGTCCGCTGCGTTGATACGGTTCACCGTGATGAACGGCGTCACCGGCGGCGTCGTTGATGCCTTGCCCTCAGGTACCACCACCTTCTCGCACACCTCCACCACAGTGCGACGTCGTTCCGCAGGCGATAACGCTTCCTCGTGGTATCGCGTGCTCACTGTGGGTAGCCTCGACGAGGGTGGAAGTTCCGTTGAACTCGAAGACACGGATGAGGAAATCTCGACGGTCGCCGTTTCGGACGTTCTTCGAATCGGGCAGGGAGAATAACTCGTCGAGGACTTGTTATTCGCGCTGTGCGCCTTCGAGGGTAAAGTTTTGGAAGCGGACGAGGTCAAGACAGAGTCAGAACTCGTTGGCGAGGACTTAGCAGTTTTGCGAGAGAGAGGAGTGGGAATCTTGGATGTGGTGCGACATGAAGCAGATTTGGAAACTGGACTGGCTTCAGGAGAGAGACTGGTCGGAATCGTCGCTCTGACGGAGGGAAATGTCAATTGGTACGTCTCCGCGTCAGGGATGGTGTCCGAGCACGGCTGAGGAAGATTGGAGAGATGTTCCTTGGACAAGTTCTGTCGTTTTGCTTGACCAACGAATTTCGGCCTCGCTTGCTCGATGGAAAGCTTTAGACTAGCTGATACTATGGATTCGTTGAGACTCGGCTCGGAATCTGTCTTGAACTCGGCCGTGTCTTTACCGAACGTTCGTAGTTTCGAAGGATTTTCGGGAATCGTTGTTTCTCGCGGAGGTATTTTGGGGCTTAGATTAGTAATCGTGCGAAGTACGGAAGTATGCGAACGAAGTGTATTAGAATTAGTAATGGTCTCTACGCGCGCCTGCGACTGTGATTTGTTAGTCGATAGTTCCCCAGAGGTGTCAGCAGTACCCTACAGAATCAGAGAGTTACAACCTGATATATATTTGTCCCATAACCAGAAAGAAGAAAACGAGATAAAGGATGTAGTAAGATAGAAACAGGGCTCAATGTCTGATCTTTTAGATACAGAATAAACGTATCAGAAAAAATACATCAACTAATAGTGAAATTATGTAGTACAGAAATTATATATATATTTATCATTAAAAATTTATAAAAGAGACTTTTGAATTTGAATTGTAAAATCTCAAAAGCGCTTCAATATTTCCCTTACCTTGTTCACTGCTATTGCCTCCCGGTGGCTGGTGAACTGTGAGTGCGTAGTCGTCGTGGTATCGCTCGGTACTTCCACCGTCGTACCAGACGTCGATGCATCTTCTTGGATGACGGACGTAGTCTTGATTCTTTCTTCGACGATCTCTCTTCGTTCGACGATCGCGCCGCCGGTGTGTTGCATAATCTCCTCATCGATCGGTTCATCTGCCTGGCTAACTGAGCAACTTACATCTGCGGTGTGGATACCCGAGTCCTCACGATCCGTGTCATTTAAGAGTTCCGCGGATGACGACGAAGCGGGATACTGACGTCCGTAATCAAGCTCCTCGAGGCTTTGCACACGTTCGAAAGTATCCGGGCCGCTGGATGCGTCCGCGTCCAGGGAATCCAAGCTCCTGTGGAAGACGGCTCGCGGTACGCGATACTCCGAGTCGGGCGACGAGCTCCTCTCACTGGGCGTCGATGTGTCGACTCTGCTCTCCTGATCACGGAAACAGAGTGGATGCTTGCTGACGTGTGCAGGGCCTCGTTTGTCCGTCGTGTTCTTGCCCCTAGCGGCGTCCAGTGCGCTGAGACGATCCTTAATTGTCTTGGCGGTGAGCTCGCCGTTGTGCGAGCGCGACTCATTCGTCGTAATTGGCACCGAAGACTCGTCGCTACTACTATACTTCTCTAGAGTGGACAGTCTCTCCCTGAGAGGCCTTACCGTCTCCAGATCTTCCGTGCTGAGCTTACGGTGAACGGAACTCTTGTTCTCTCGCTCCGAAGCTTGCTTTTCCAAGTGGGTAAGCCTCTCTCGGATAGAGCTCATGTCACCGGACAATCGATTTAAGGTTTTGTTGGTCTTATCATTGCCGTTTTCCGTCTCGTACTTCTGTCTTTCGAGACTCGACAGTCTCTCTTTGATTGATTTCGTGCCGGTGAAGTCACCAGACAACCTGTTGTTCGTTTTGTTGTCGCTGCTCTTCTGCGATGCCTTTTCGAACACCTCGCGTCGCTTCAGTATATCCACTTTCACCACCGACAACGGGGACTTATTACTCTCCTCGTTCAAGCTCGTCTTCGAACCGTTCATTGACGATTTTGCCGCCTCCAACTTAGAATCGATTCCGGTCAAGGATCTCCGCGGTATATTTTGCGATACTCTCGACACGTAACCACGAATGGCGCCTTCGTATGTATATTCTTCTGGTTCGGGCGAGCTCGTGGTCGCGGTAGTACCGGAATCATATTCCTGATTGTGATTAAGATTGCCATGAAAACCACCACCGAACACTTTTCTCGCGGTAGATGTCGTCATCGTCGCTGCCGTCGATGCCGTCGTAGTATCCACCGTTGTTGCTGATGCAATCGTTGCTGCTGCTGATGTAGTCGTGACTGTGGCCACCGTCGTCGTCAGCGTTGCAATGCTTGTCATCATGGATGAGGTCATATCAGTGGCGTTATCGACGTCCGAATGGCTTTTCTCGATTTCACTGTCTCTGTCGCTCTAGAATTTAACGAGCGAGCGTAATGTCATCGAACAATGGCGTTCTCGTGAGGATAGATAAAATTTTCCATAATAAAAAAAATAGTTACTTTAACTATGTACTTTAACATTTAACTTATAATGTTCTCTCTCTAATTCTCTTCTTGTTGGTCTAATATAGAAATGACTATTGGAACAGATAATTTATGATTAGATAAATGTTTTTAGGTGACACATAACGTAAACAAATGTAAGATATAGCGGTCATGGCCGTACATGAGCGAGTAATATTGGTTTGGTGAGATCGTGGCGCAAAGTTTTTTCACCAGCTGATATTTTCGCAAATAGACTTATGAATGAAAAAATGCAGATCAAAATTTGCAACAATGAGATTTCGATGATTTGCTAAGATAAAGATATTCATAAATAATTTAAAAAATAAATTTTTCTAACCGTAAAATCTGCCTTAATAGATTTAATGGAATCGGAAATACTTCAATAAAAGTGAGTAGACGCACGGTGCGTATTATGCGTATTATGCACGTATATGTGTTTGAATAAATGCGTACCAGAACACTATGTGTGTCGTCATGCGTATCACCGCTGACTGAACTCTTGCCGCTACTGGTACCGATTCCGAGATCGCTGAGATCATTCGCGTCCTCGTCGTTGTACATAGCCAGGCTGATGCTCAGCTTACGACCTCTGTTACCACGCTCCTCCATCATCTCCGAGAAGGTCTTATTTCGACGACGTTGACGTTGACGATCGTGCTCCTCTAACTCGAGTTTCTTCACCTCGACTACTCGCTCGATTATGTGTTCTTGCCGCTTCCTCCGGCTACTCTTCCAGTTATCCAAATTCTGCGGACGGAATTCTTTCATTACTAAGAAACTAAGAAAATCGCACCAACCCACTAAATATAAACTTTTAAATAAATTTCTAAGTAAAATACGCGTAATAATGTATAAAACTATATAATATAAAACAATAAAGATGTAAATTTTGATATTTAATTCTATTAATTTTTAATAATTTTAAAATAATAATTAATAAAATAAAATATGAATAGACTTTTTGTAGTGTGTGATCCGTTTGCATTGAGAAATTACACGACTAAAGTCAAGACTATCAAGTGCAAATACAAGTTGTCGAGTCGTAATACTTTTCTCTCTCTCTTTTAAAAAAAAATAAGACATCAGATGTCTTTGAAGTTACTCACCGATTGCCAATCCTCAGGATCATCGCGAACTTCCTGTTTGATCTTCTTCACTTCTTGAACTTTCTGCAGTTGTTCTTGCGCGGTTCGATACAGCGAACACGGTCCGACTTTGACGAATTGTAAAGGATTGGTCGCTTGTTTGGGAGGCGTCTTTAAAGTCGTTTTCAATTTCGGTGGCTCGTGCGTTAGCTGTGGAAGAATGGAAGAGCATATACATACAATATACTTTCTTCTATCATATGTCATTTTATATATTATTAAACAACTTGAAATCGTAAGACAAGATACTTAAAAGTCATAATCAATATTTGTAGGTAAAAATAGAATGGTAGTATGGTTTGTAATTTTTTACGAACAAGTGTTTAGAAACATAAATTCACAGATTTTAATCTAAAAAAATAAATAAAGAATCTATCTTGAGATTGCATAGAATTTATCTCTTTTTCGAACATTATAAATCTATTTTTTAATTAAAAAATATTTGCTTATATTTTTAGCTTGTTTTAAACATAATTATTTTTGGAGAGAAAAAAGAAAATAACTAATACTAACCACTCTTTCGTTTCGCCGCTCGGATGCGGCGGTTTGCGACGAAGCAGGCATCTTTCGTGCTTTCCTGCTTCTCTCGCTTTTTTCGAGATACTCCTCCTCTTCAATGTTGAACGACACCTGTTCGCATGGCTTGGTCCATCCTAAGTCCTGTTCCTGCAAAAAAAAAAATTAATAGAGAATTTTTACGTGATAATAATATATGTATAATGAAGTTTGCATCTCTTATTATACATTCAACGAAATAACGAAGTAGTAAAAATAATTACTTAAAATTCCGATGAGAACAAAAAAAGAATCTTCGATATAATTTATGATCAATTTTGATGATATTCTTCTAGAATAACTCCATTTTTGTATCGAGCAAAATAAAAAAAAAATTGACTTAACAGTCTTGTCTCCCAGATATATTTCGCCTTCATTTATCGCAGATGTTCGCCTTGAATTTCCGAGAATGTTTATCGCCCCGCGTGCAAATATTATCATATTTGGCTTAGGTTCACGTCATATCCGCTACACGTGTGTTATTTCCGAAAACGCTCCATTCCGAAGTACGTATCACCTTCGTCAAAAATTAAAACAAACTTGCAATAAAAAAATAAATTCTTAAAATTCTCTCTAAGTTTCCACGACACTTCGGAATGATATCGTTCTCTTTTCTACAAAATAACTATATAGATTTTTTTCATAAAAATACAAGGCGTTTTAAAAAGACGCTCCGTCCTTTTTTAAAGGAACAATCTCAAGATGTTCTGAAGCGATTCGAATCGTATTTTTCCCGACCTCGCGGATGTCTACGGTACATCGAGATGCACTCGCTGATAGTTGGCCGCTCGTTCGCCGACGACGGAGCATGTCGGGGTCGT
Source organism: Crematogaster levior (assembly GCA_901521435.1). Taxonomy (NCBI): domain Eukaryota; kingdom Metazoa; phylum Arthropoda; class Insecta; order Hymenoptera; family Formicidae; genus Crematogaster; species Crematogaster levior. The sequence goes on from CABEGB010000758.1 coordinate 816,648, forward strand.
AGACTTCGATATGTCCGATCGCATCGCGCGCCAGTCGATAGAATCCCTATGACACTTATGATATCGCGATCATTTCAATAGCGTGGTAGGCGATCGTGTCTACCGGCGTGTACCAAACCGCGCACAGAGACGCAGAGACGAGCAACACGACGACGATGAGCAGCAACGCTTCAGATCTGTCTGTTGCATCGCTCACGCAGACTCCGCTGAGAGCAAATAACCCTTTCAAAGTAGTTCTGAAGCGAACGGCGAACGGAATGCAGTCTTCGAAGGAGGAAATCGACGCGGAAAAAAAAAAGAAAAAGATCACGAGGAAGTCAAGGCTGGATATTTCCGTTGCTGCTCGACTTGTGCGTGAACACGCGTAACAGTCTGCGTTTTCCAGCGGCCTTATCTAGTTTATCCAAGATCGCGGCGAACTGCAGTCGATCCGATTATTGCCGCTCGCTGAACTTTGGATAGGATTTTTCATCAACGTTCGCGCTTTCGTGTAAAATTTACTGAGGACCGATGATTCTTGACGCAATTAAAGTATTAAGTGCCATATATCGTGACTCTATCCGTTTTTCCGATCTCTAGGAACATAAGATTATAAACAAATTTCAATTGTTTATCGACCCGTCTGGCAAATTATCTGCTTCCGACTAGATTTGTCGGACATCGAAAAATCGCCAACTTTAAAATCGATATCAATTTTAATTTTTGGCCCAAAATAAAGCCTTATATTAATAAAGAATTTATTAATTTCAAAGTTGGCGATTTTTCTGCATTTCAATGTCCGACAAATCTAGTCGGCGGCAGATAATTTGCCAGGTGGGTCGATGAACAATTGAAATTTGTTTATTAATATTCACTGGCAAAGGAGAGTTTGAATTTGATGAAGATTATAATTTCTTTCTCTTTCGACAAACAAAAAAGAAACAACTCTCTCTATCTTCAAAAATAGCGTCTACAATGATATACAATGATATATAAGAGTTTAAGCACTACGTGAATTAATGTATAGCAAATACTGTGAAAGACAAAAATAAAGATTACAATAAACGTTCGTTGCAATGAACGGAACATTTGTGAGAAAAATAATTCAATCTCATGTACGAAGATAAAAAAGAGACAATATAATGAGTGCATTCGATGTACGCAAATTTGTTATCAAGCTTCCTATATAATCCACATAAAAATTAATTTAACCAACAGCCACGAGTTTGCATCTCAATATTCATAAGCTCACAAAGAACGTATTCTTATATATTCTTATGTATAATATCAGTGGGGCACAATTTACAATGTCATGTCGTTGCATCCCGGATCGCAGTTGCGGTTGCAGTCACATACGTTCTGAAAATATCGCGTCTAAAAAGCCGTCTGGATCGTATGGCAAGCTCAGTTCGCGAAAATGATCTCGTATTTTTCGAATCTTACGAGCGTCCATGTCCTTTTACACAGAATGCTTTTCACTTTTTTGCAAGCTAACTGCGTGCATCGTTTTTCTCTTCTGCCATCTTACGTCTCGCAACAGCCAGTAACAATCAAATCATGTCAATTATGAATTATTTCTCACTATTAACTTATTATCATTATTAGAATAATACACTCCGTGAAGAAGTATGTTTGACAATTGTATTAATTAATATTTAAAAAATAAAAAATAGCATTCCTGGAAGATATTTCCCAGAAGGTAAATTAATTGCATAAAACTTCCTCCGCTCTTGATTAAGTATTGTTACTTTGACATATTATCAAAATATTTTTTATTTATGATATTACAGCGAAGAATATAATTCTGTGTCAGTACACGCGCGTTAAAATCTTATATGTCATCAATTTATTGTTTTTTTAAACTCGACCTGAAAAGAGATTTCCACAAAGTTTCACTCATCGCCAGAACAACAAACAGATTATTGTTACGTAATCGCGGTGATAGTTGCTCAGCTGTCGATCTGTGTATACAACTTGGAGGAAACGATTGATGGCGACTGACGTTAAAATGACGTACCTATGAATATTGTAAAAATATCTCCATACTGAGGTCAAGAATGGTCGATTGTGTTCAAAGCGAGCATTGAACTGGATACGTGCTTATCGTGGGACGTCGCGACGCTTCGTATTTTTATTCTTTTTTCCAGATGCGACGAGCAGCCCTCGCACGAAGAGTCGCCGTAACATTTTATGGTACATAAAACGATTGCTTTATGCCACCGAGCCCCGTTGGTCGGCTTCGGTCTTTTATTAAACTATGTCAGGGTGTTTTACGGTCATCGAGCACTCTGGTCATCATAAACTATAAACGCCAAGTTCTCGCTGCCGCTTTTATAGAACGTTCAATTCATCTACGCTTGGTCGACGTTGATCCCGGCCTGTATTATAGAACTGCTTTCTACGCTATTTCTTTTATTAGCGACGGCTGTGTCCTGTCAAGTATCTTCAATGTTAACGCGTGTGCCATAAATTATACCATGTTGTATCATAAATGACTACATAAAAAAATTAAGCGGTGTGAAAGAAGAAATAAAGTAAGATATATATAGTATGCAAATATCATTTTGTATCAGCTGAATGCGTTACATAAAAACGTACGATGGATTAAGTGCGACGGCACCGTCAAAATAATTTCGAAGTCCAGATAAAATTGTTTTATACCTTTCCGAAAATTGTTTTACACTTTTACATTATAACAGACATGCTAATTTTCGTCGTATTTCATAAGTTCGGTTTATCGAACAGCCAGTCATCGAGAGGAAAAAATCTACGCGGATAAGTAAAAATACAGTTTGCCCGAATACAGAAAAATCGCTAACTTTAAAATCGATATCGATTTTAATTTTTGGCCCTAAATTAGATGAAGAATTTATTGTAAATATTATCTCAGTTTTTATATTAAAAAAAAAAAAATAATAATAATATATAGTCCGTTTGTACCTATTTGTATCGCACTTTATATTGTTTGTATCTCAAAGAATAAAAAAATACGGAACGATTAAAAACGGGTGAGCGCTTAATCTTAAGGGAGATATTTTGATTTCTTAATTTAATTTTTAATGTTATTAGATAGAGAATCGTTTGTACCCGATTCTCCCTCTTTTCATTACTTTTTTGTACCGCAAGAAATTCGAAAGTTTCGACAGCATTTTTGAATTTGTAATATAGCGCTAAAAAGTTGCGCAAATCCGTTCGCAAAACAATGACAAACGGGTTTCGTATTTTTTTATTCTTTGAGGTGTAATACAAACGATATAAAGTGCGGTACAAACATATACAAACGGGCTATATTATTAATCTTTTCTTTTATAAAACCGGGCGCTAAGTTCACATCGCTGCGAGAATTATTCACGGGTGATTCCTTCGACGTCACGAGATAAAGCGGCAAGGATATCGGGGTTCCCTTGATTCGCCATTAGGACGAAAAGAAGCAAAGAGGCTGGGATTTATCACGCGCTTATATAAGCGGCTAAGGCTGAGACGTCGCGCGGCAAGTCCACGACGAAATATACGCGAAGGAAGGCACAACGTTCGCGATGTAGAGAGCTTGGGCCGGTTTCGCTGTCGGTCCAGACGTGCATGCGGGCCCGTACATACGATCGGTACGCACGCATAGACATGTTTCTCGGGCCCGATCGCGTGATCATGAGTGCCCTCTCCCACACGTGTATGCTGCGTACGTGTGTACCCAGAAATACGTCGGAAGGGTGCGTATCTGTGCGCTTGTGTACCGAATATCTCGCGATTATTTAGCAAGAATGTTCTAATATTGACGTCTCATATTGCTCTGGCTATTATTCGTGAACAAAAAAAAAAAAAAACAAATAACACAAATTCAAACTCCTCTTCGCCAGTAAATATTAATAAACAAATTTCGATTGTTTATCGACGTTTCTGGCAAATCATCTGCGTACCACCGACTAAATTTGTCGCTCATTGAAACGCAGAAAAATCGCCAACTTTAAAATCGATATCGATTTTAATTTTTGGCTCTAAATTAAATGAAGAATCTATTGCAAAAAATATTACCTCAGCCAGGCTTCGAACCTGGAACTCCCTCACTCCGTGCGAGCGTCATCCTGACTGAAATAATATTTTTTGCAATAGATTCTTCATCTAATTTAGAGCCAAAAATTAAACTCGATATCGATTTTAAAGTTGGCAATTTTTCTGCATTCCAATGAGCGAAAAATCTAATCGGCAGTACACAGATGATTTGCCAGAAGAGACGAAAAACAAAATAACTTGAAAAAAATGGAGGCGAGATATCCATCGTGATTTTTATCAATCAAAATAAATATATAAAAATAAAAAATTACTTTAAATATTTAAAAAATGTACATTTCTACGATATAAACAAAAATCATGTTATACAGCATGATATGCGTGCGACACTCTCTAAACAAGCAAAATTTCGGTGTTTTCGAGATCTCTAATCATATCTTTCTCCTATCTTTCTTTCAAATAAAAGAAGCCTCGAGATTTATCGTAATCGTGATACCTCTGGTCCATGGCCGGTTTAGACCGTAATGAAGAATTGTCCCGTCGTGTTTTTTTTCTTTTTTAGCAATAAACAACGACGAGGCACACGCACGTGGAGGATCACCTTGTACGTCGAGGAGATACGCACGTGTGTGTGTGTTTTGCTCGAACCGTACAAACTGGCCACTTCGCGTGCGTTGATCGCAGCGTAGGATGTTGCACGTACGTGTACGTGTACATGCACGTTTGTTTGCCCGTGGAGAGCGGTGGCTAGGTCACGGTCAGGGCGATGCCCTCATCTTCCCTTGAGGGAGAAAGAGAGGTGGCCGCCGCTGCGATGCTCTAAAGCTGCATCTCGCAGGCCACGCGACCAATGACGAATCGCGCATACGTGTACGACGAGGTTCTCTCCTCTTCTTCCTCCTTCTCCTCCTCCTCCTTTTCCTATCGCGCGTGCTTTATATCACGATCGGATTCGCTGAGAACTCAATTAGAGCGCGAGAGATAAATCTTCGCGGTCGCGATGGTTCGTTCGCGATAGGCGAGGTAGCTTGCGATCGAGCGCGGATTCGAACAATCGTCATCCTAGCACGCGATGAGAGAGAGAAGACAAATGCGATTCTGCCGATTTTTGCGAGGAAACAAGATTTCGACAGAGCTATAAATGTCAACTCTGAAAATTCTCCAACTCGGCTACCGAGTTATTTATAAATGTCTATTCGTTTCCATTAATTTCGCGAAGAACTCGTTATCGTAGATACTCGTTACTCCAACATTAATTTGTACTTCTCTCGAAACAAAATAAGCTGAAGAGAAGACTTCACGGTGCAATTCCGACACAAACAAGTTTGCACATTAAAAATATAGTGAAGAAAACAAGTAGCGTATCGCGCGTTAAAATCAGAATATATTGATGTATCATCCTCTTGAAATGATTCCATTCTTTTTTCAGAAGTTTCTTTCATTGCATTGCAAAAGTTATCCCTGCAGGGCGCCAAGTGATCCTATATGTACTACGATGTTTTCTCGCGATGCGAAAAGAAAAGAAAAGAGGAAATGCTTGTATACAATGCCTCATCAGTGCCGTTATACGTGTAGCACATGCATCGTCTGGCAGAAACCGATCGCTAAATGAAAGCACGAACTTCAGCGTCATCGTCGTCATTCGTGTTCGGAAGAGACAGTGTTATCAGTTGCGAGCTGCATCGCCCTTCGGTATGCAATAAAACGTTCGCTGTATAAATATGCACAGTGCAGCAGCGAGTCGCTATCTCATCAGACGGTCGTTTTTACGTCGTCTGAATACCCGGGGCGGGCGATACGCGTCCGCGACGTTGCATTCGTTGGGTGCACTTGAACCAGGAAATTGTCTGCATCCTTGGCGACGGGCAATAAATAGACGTTCTTCAGTCGCTGGTACGCGCAAAGATTAATCGGATGCGTCGCAGCGTTCGCATCGAGAGAGAATCGCGGAGCTCTGCGAAATCCCGAAACGCGAACTTCGGCCCTAGAATGCGAAGTTGGCACGATTACGACACCTTGATTTCTTTCACAAAAGAAGAAAGAAAGAAAACGAAGCGCGCATCTATTTTTCCACAAGGAAATGCGAAGCGCTTGCATCTTGACTTCAAGTTTAATAAAAATGTTCAGAGAAACATATTTTGCTCGTGAATGTGTACAAGACTCAGTGATGCATAAAAAGAGATTGGGAGGAGAATAAGATTAATCTGACTATTAATCTAATTAGATTCATATTGTAATCAATAAAATATTCATTTTGTTAATTGTCTATCAATATGCATTAAACTAATCGGTTTCAGCCGTGAACACGGAGTTGAATATTCCTTACTGAAAATTGCTTAATTGTTTTGTTTAGACATTTAGACAACCATACACAACATGAAAGACTCGACTTCTTTTGAGTTTTAACAATTCTTTTTAATAATTAAACGTTTTTTAAAATCTCCTTGACATCCAACTTTTGATAGCACTTTAAGAAAATAAAACTTAAATATCCTTTGCTATCTTCCTGGAAAAAAAGGAAGGACACTTTCTTGTAGTAAACTTTACATCAATTCGTTCTGCTCTAGTTTCTACAGCACGGTGAAAATTTATTTCCACTCCTACTTGCCGGTAAACTTTCGTGACATATTACTATGCAACAATGTCGTCAGACACGAACGTACTTTCAGAAAATTAACAATTAAAAAAAATTATAATAATTATATCTATCTGACACTTGCTACCTTATTGCAAAATATTCATAATATAGTCGTAGCAAAAACTTAATTTAAAAACCTAATAGCAGTTCAATTATTAACCTATTAACTGCCAAATTTTTTTTTTTGAATTTTTGGCCGGATAAGTTATATGCACAAAAAGTTGTGTAACAGTATAATTATAAAAATTCCAAAATCCCCAAATGGGGATCGTGGCAGCTAATGGATTAACTACACAAATCCACATTCTTTAAAAAATATATAATGTTATACATATGTAAAAAAATTAAATAAAAATTTGAAACGTCATATCTTGAAAAAAAATTTATAGTTGCTTGAAATGATAAATATCATATCTCTCAATATCATATATTTTCATCTTTTTTTCAGATAAGCTATTTCATTTTCATTTTATTTTTTTTTTCGTACCGAGTATTTTAGATTCATTTCTACTTTATTATTATCTCGAGGATTGCTCGGAACATTTGTAGTTTAGTGAAAAATAAAAAAAAATCAAATTATCATGATTTTTTACGAGTTTTGTCGCTAGTTCTTCATAGTCTAAGGCGAAATCAATGGTGAGGTGCAATGAGCGTAATTGTATTACACTGCAGCCTTACAAAACCCGACACGTGATCCATACGGATGTGCGATCGCGTACTGGAAAAAAAAAGAATTCCAACGGCCTACATTCGACGTTACGTCATGCATCCGTTCTTCGTGCACAATAATTGATGCTGAAATTGTTTGATTTATTTAATTACGGTTTATCCAGCTTACAAAGATTTATATCGTCTCTATTTGATTTATGATTAGCATCTGGTGGCACGCTATAGAAATCGCTCGATCCTTGAATATTTTATAACGAAAGTCTTTTCTCAGCAACGGAAATTCAGCCGATGCGCAGAATAAATTTGCATTTGTGAAAATATAATATAAAACATGATCTTTACTCAAAACTATTCAATAAAAATGTTTCACGTTTCTATTTTAATAAAACAATTATACATATATTATAATTATGTTCCTTAACCCAGATATGTTCACAAATTTTTTTTCACAAATATTTGACTTTAGGAATTTTTCCTGTAAATATAATAAATGCAAAAAAAAGATATGGCTGAAAAATATTGTTAGCGTTTTTGAAATAAGTAGATTACGTTTTTAGAGTGTAAGAAGATGTATCCCATTTACTCGTAATCCTTTTGTCATATATATCTCTTCTTACCCTAAAAATATAATCTACTTATTTTGAATAGAACAGAATAGAAAGATCTATAAAAAAAATTAGGCTAATACTTGCAACAACTGACACTTGACTGCTAAAGATTAAATAACTTACGAAATGCGTAATCGCCTTTAAAAGAAAGAGAAAGTATATTGCATGAAAACCGGGAATGCAAGTCTTACGTGACTTACGAAAGAACGATTTTCTAAAACAAACGTACATACATCCGTATATAAAAATTGTCTCGTGCGTTTGCATATCCCAGTCGTTATCCTTGACGGGAGCCGTAAAGGTTCCTTTCAAATTGAAAGAGATGAAAGAATAACGGAACTAACACAGAAATATAATTACGGTTTATTAAATATTAATTTACATCCACTCTCTAATTTACGATCACATTGGGAATTAATCTTGAGACAGTTAGCTTTTATAAACACGCCAGTCATAGTTAAAAGTACAGTTTAGCTATGTAACTAATAATTATCAATGAAAGTCTACTATTAATCAAAATCGATATCTCCTGCTTTACTTTATTTCACGATATTGCTATATTATCCAATTTCTTTCTTTTTTATCTTTCCTTTTTTGCTCTGTCACATTTCTCCGACAGATTAATTTTCTCACGACAATCATCTGACAGAAAAATTTGTTCCGTATCTCTATCTCCTTAATCTCTATCTCGAAACGATCCAAAGCTAATATCTTCTTGCATAGTTCGGAATCCCGACGACGCTCCTGTTCAACAAGACGCCCCCACACAACGCCCCCTCCCGTACTCCAGGTTTATTTTTACCCCTACTAACTCACGGGGCAACAGGAATATGAATGAAAGGAAGCGATAGGCAAGCTGCCAAAGCGTGAGCTATTAATATAGCGATACAGGGAACGGAGAAACCGGAGCTGTTTGATCGCGATACATCATGCTCGAATTCTCATAGCTCGCGGTCAATCGATCGGGGATGCATCTCGCTGTTGGGAGAATATGCAGTCGACAATTCAAGGTTCAGCACGTATACGAAAAAAATTACGTGACACGGTGACGACATATGGCGCGCACGTGCGAGTTCTCTTTCCCTCTACGAGCAGCGCAGTGGTGGTGTTTCCCTATAGCGTGCATTACCCTAGACCGAAATACGAACAAGACCGTGGAACATCAGCCGCGGTTGGCGATATATTTTTGGAATTAGTATCGCCAGCTCCCCTGCTCCTTTGCATCAGACAGCGAGATACGAAAGTCGTAAAGATCTCGGATATTTAATTCCTGAAGAGTCACGTTTGTCACCGTCGGATTCCCCCAAGCTCGGCGAGAACTGTTGCATATCAGATAACTCGAGATTCATTTCGTATCACGTAAGTTTATCAGAGGTATAGATGAAAATATCCTGAAAATAGTTCCGATCGGGAGAAACTTATTGCCGTGAAACTCGAGAGAATAATATAAACATATTATCGCTTATTATCATTCCTGATAATTCACTCGGGATCGCAAAACACGCGAATGCACGCATCTATCGCTCCTATATCACATTCGTTTAATGACTAAGCGAGTAGATCGTAAATTTACCTCGTTTACCTTGATAATGCGGATGAGATACGAGCCTCGGTGGAGCCGCGACGCACAGATGGTAGTACAATGTCAGAGAGATGTTTGGTACACGCGATCGCAAAGGTATCGTTCATTATGCATGCCTGGAAGAAGCTCGCGTGTAAGATAACTGCTAAATCTACCGTCGGAATAAGATAAAAACTTTATTTTCATTCGGCGCACTCGCCAGAGACATTTCTGCCGCGAAAAATTACGTTGCACGATTTATGCAGGCGGTTCACGTCGCATACAAACTGACTCACGGAACGGATGCACATTATAGAAGAGAAGACAACGCCTATATAACAAGGATAATACGCGCTTCGTATTCTCGCTATAAAACAAATGTTTTCGCTGGCAATTTTTTGCTCGGCAGTGGTGCCTCGCCTCTAACTCGTGTGACCCATTGTTTTTAAAAGCCGCAATAAAAACATCATAATTTTCCACGGCTTACCGATCGGGCAAACGACGATAGACGAAGCGTTTTATTTTATGCCGCTGGAAAAGGCGCAGCGGGCAATAAAAAGAGGAAAAAGGAGAGAAAAAAAAGAACGGCGCATCGCGTGGAAGAGCCGAAGTGCATTCACCCCATGTTATCTATCAATGCGTTGCAGCACCAAACGGCCGGCTCAGTTCCGCGCGAGCTCTCGACTTCCTTCTTCCTGATATCGAGCCGAATTATCTCCGCGAGTGAAAGGAAAGGCTTTGAACGATTCTCGGGCGATCTCAGGCGATTCCCGAACGTTTTGTTTACCCTCAGCGAGACGACCGCCGCCGGCTCGACCGAGCTCGCAATCCGAGGAAGGACGAGGACGGAAAAAACGAGTCAACGACATCCGTGAACGGCGAACGTGGCTACAGCCTGGCTCGTAAAAGAGTTTAGTGCCGGTTGTGGGACGAGGTCGTTCCTCGGAGATGACGTACTAAAATTTACGGTGGGCGTGCGCAGCAGCCTTCTTCTGACCGGCATACTCGGATCGTACGAGCTCGAAGAGCGATTTCTACTCTCTTCGGGGCTGTCCTGAACGCACTGTCTCGAAGCTAGCAAACGCCTAGTAAACTCACTTCGAAGAAACAAGAACAGATTCGTTATATCTAACCTAGTTCATGCAAACTGCATTTGCGAATCGTTAGATCCAACTGTAAGTCAGGCGAACAATACATGTAAGAACATGTATTTTTACAAACAAATAATGTTACAGTCAAGCCTTGTACGAACGAGAAGTTAAAAAAATATATCCTAAATATCGGAAATAACAAAGCGAACATATATTGAAGATCATACGCACACATCGAGGGTTATACGAGTTTCAACTTAAGCCTGCGGCACACGATTTTTCGTACTGGTTTGCTTACGAGAACCAATAAGGATGCAGAATTTTAGATCAAATGACTTAAAAATTAATCTTAATTGGCTCTCGTAAGCAATCCAGTACGAAAAATCGTATCGTGTGCCGCAGGCTTTAGTCTTTCTCGGTAACATTAATACGATAAAATTCAACAAAATGGTTCTATTTTTTCGGGTGTTGAATGGTTCGAATATTTTTACATACGTCAGCTTCCAATTGCTCTGACACAAAACGCCTCATAAAATCACGAAAAAGTATCATCACGAGATTAAACCAGATTTATATTTTTTAACGGACAATCGAGTCGAATTCTCAAGGATTTTGGGTGTTATTGTCTGTCCGGCGCTCTAACGAGCGCACGATCGAGAGTGAGCAAATGATCGGGACACTCCCACAGGAGCGTTCTGCGAAATGTACAAGATGAATGCAATTCGTGATTAGCAATGTCGCAATTTGTCATCGAGGCCGATAACGGGTCTGCCACTCCGTGTAGGAGAATGTCACCGAACATTGTAATTTGCTGAAAGTGGCGCACGAGTCCGCGCGACGGCGCCGACAGTGGCACATTATGGCACAGGCAGACGCGGAATCCAATTAAACGGAACGCTCGTTAACTGCTTATTTCATCGGGCTATTGTAAATTCCACCACCCTCCCTCGCTCCCTTCTGCCAGCGGTTAAACGGTAAAGATATGGCATGATATCAAAATTGGTTTTCATGTACGGTACGGTGCGTGTACACCGTTAAAAATAAATAACTGCAAGGCGCGCATAACCGCGCGGAATTTTCGACCTGCAAAGCGGAAAGTCGAGGATAAAAATACTTAACGTAAAATTTTGAAAATGTTTGAAAATTGTAGTTTACAATTTCTTTTTGAATATCGTTTTCGATCAATAAAAAATACATTAATATCACTCGGTTAATGTTGCTCGACATTGTGTTAATTGCAAAAGAGTAAAATAATATTGATATTTTATAAAATATTACAGAGGATTTTGTGCGGATATTCTCTCTTTTCATCATATACCTTTATGATGTATCACGAAGTTGTGTTAAAAAAAATATGGGTACGATTAAAGTTTTATTTATTCCTCTTTATTTATTTTATTCTTATCTCTTTGGATTGACTATGAAAAATATCACAGATTGATTTAAAAAGAAATATGTGAGTGATAAATTTGGTGACTTTTAGACGAGCGAGCAAGCGTTTACCTGCAATAAAGATCACCTTACAGGTTATTTACAACATGTTTTATCAACAAAATTCTTTAGATAATGGGTCGAACTTTTGAAGCCATTTTACAGGCGAGGCGAAACAACTGGATCGAAGCTTTTCAAAGAGACGTTTCTGTGAAAACTCGAGCGTCAGTGCGAGAAACAACAAATCTTCGTCTAACTGAAGCCTGGTAACGATCCCGGTAGGAGTACCACGATGGAATGGAATAAAGGGACCTAAAATAGCTGCGGACCCGTCCGTTTTCGTCCGATGACCTATCTGAGCTTTTATAAGAATAGGCGCCGTATAATTCATGCAAGTGACTTTGCAGTGACAAATGACACGTGGCACTAAGGAAAGTGCTACTCGCACGTGTTAATTTCGAGAATTTATTTTCAACAATTGTAATTTTATAGCTTTGTAATATTTCTAAAAAACAATTCTACCACATTTTTTCGAACACGGCTAACTTTCTCTAAAAAAATGTATAGTTTTTGTATTGTTTCAAATATACATAGTACATTTAAAAGAAATATACAAAAACATATATATTCTTTGAAGTTACAAAACATATCTGATGGGAAAGACATTTGATTCAATTGTCTTATCGACACGCTTTCATCGATTACATTCAATTTTACCGTATTTTACTTTATCTTTCGTGCATGCAAAATCATTCGAAAGACATTCACTTTTATCACCGATTGCTCGAGGGAACGATTGTTGCGACCTTTCGCCTCGTTCTTTTCCTTCAGCTTCCTTCAAAAGTTCACGCAGTCGTGTATTTCTCTTTTGCGAAATAATGGCACGCCATTTCTCGCGGTTACTGATATTTTCAAGCAATGACATTGTTATAAACTAGTAGTTTGTTACAACACGCACCTATGCCCTTTATTAATTAATAATTATTTGTTAACGTGTATACGTAAGAAACAACTGAAAATGTCCGATAAGTATTAATATTAGTTATTTAACTCTAGAATTTTGAAATATTTTACTTGAAAAAAAAAAAAAAAAAAAAAATTCTTCTTCAAGAAACAAAAAAGTTCGAAAGAAAAGAAAGAATAAAATACCGATGGAGAGATGCGTTTACGAGGCCGATGCTCCCTCTGAACCCGGTTACACAATCCTGCCATAATCCTGCTGAATTGAATCTCGACAACTATACCTTCCTTTTCCCCATTTATAAACGGAAGTACGGAACGTCCTGCGCGTCCAAGTGCAAAGTTTAGCCGTGCGCGCGTCCTATCTCACACACCGTATCGTCTGTAATTTGCAATTTATATCGTGGATTTACATATTAAGCTAATCGAACGTGATGTTTCGACGACGAGATTACCGTTAAGCCGTCTTCGATCGGCCAGGCTTTCCACGCTGGAATGCACCATCGTTTAATCGCCATCGCTCGATCCTTCCCTTCGCCTCGCTAATAAATTTTCATAGGTCGTTCGAGTGACTCTTTATCGCGGGGAAATTGCCTCGTAAGGGTCTCCATCGTCGCCAAGATCGGGATCGGGATCGTCGTTTATAAACGCGCAGGGGAACCATTAGAGGATCACTCGATCTCGCATTCGCTGGGAGCAACACGCGCGGCGATCACGTGTTATCCGCGCGAAAGATCTCGCGGACGAGTGGCTGCTGCCTTTTTCGCGACTTTCTGCGGACTTGCTTCGATGCCCACGCGACGGTATTGACTGATGTGCGTGTATATTCGCGTGATAGTTTCCTCTGAAGATAATTACTTATATGCGTTGGATAGTGATGAATCAAGGTGCGTGAAGACTTGGAATTTAAAAACTGCTTTTTGAGATTCCTTCCTTCTTTCTTTTTCTCCCCTCCCCCCTTCTCTCTAAAATAGTTAAAATCAGAAAAGTTTGAAGAATGAGAAAAATTAACAAGTTTCAATTGATTCGACCTGTCTGGCCGATTTTATTACTAATAATCATAACGTTTCGACCTCTGATTTGGGTCCTTTTCAAGTGTAGAATGTTATTGATGTAGTCTGGGCGCAATGTCAATAAGACAGATATTAGCGTGAGTTTTCCATCCGCATTGTTAAATGTAACATTCTACACTTGAAAAGGATCCAAATCAAAAGTCGAAACGTTGTGATTATTAGTAATAAAATTGGCCAGACGGGTCGAATAAATTGAAACTTGTTAATTCACTGGCGAGAAAAAATTTAAAAATGAGAAAAATGTTACGTCTGTTACTTGTTGGAAATAATTGATTTTTTAAAACAAAAGGCTTTTTCAACTGTCAGTTTTGTGTAATGACTTGCTGCGCTTGGTATCCGAGATACACTCTTCCCCCTTAGAACGGATCAGAATAAAAAAAATTGTCAGACAGTTGCACACACCGGATATCCGGATGTAGTCGCAAGACGCCACTTTGGAGATCTCATTATCTAGACACGTTCGTCTCTCCGATATGTCAGGGAATTTATCAGCGCTTTGCTATTAACGTCTTGTCATCCTCGCAAATAGAGATCGGCTGCAGGTTTCGTGAGACGCGACGAGCCGCGTTCCCACTTGCCATTGCCGCTTGGGATATCGGTGTACATCGTAAAATGTGCCGAATGACGAGGAGGAAACAGGAAGAATCTACGCCCCGTGCGAACGAACGTTCGGGAGATGCAGCGCTCGCGATTGCATCGAGTTCTCTCTCCGTGCCTGCCAAGAGCAACCGGAATAAAAGGTGGGTTCGCTGGAAAGCATCGAAGCCGGTGCTACATACATACGTACGTACGTATGTACGTATTCCCGCGGCAAGGGTAGAAAGTGAACGTAATCGTGGAGTGTACGAGAGAGGAGTGGCGTTCCTCCATTCGAGAGGAAACGCAAGGACGTGGCACCGGCACGAGCGAATTCTTTCGTCCGCGCAGTAACACACATGCGCACGCACACGCACACACATGTACACGTGGACCTTTTATCTATGTGTGCTAGTGGTTACACCGGCTCTCCGCTGCTCCGTGACGATTATGCCAGGTTATTTTATCCCAGCATCCAGCTCGCCTCGAACTCCTTCTACCATTTTGCCTTTTATGATTTGTACTCGCGTGCTCGCGCTACGCGTTTTCGTACTCGCGCGCGTATTAATTATTCCCCCTGCCAGTTATTTATACGTTTACACTGTGTAACACGGAATCTTAGAGTCGCTGGAGTTATGCGACATTATCGCTAGTTGCAGCGCCGTCGATGAACTATGTTTCGAGAGATGTTTATCATCGAAACGATCTCTCATCTTTTTGCTTTGAACTAAAACGAATCAGGAATATGGAAGTAGCTTGCAGAAGGGTTGATATGTGAGAAAAGGATAGAATCAAGACGCAGTTAATACTGAGGCATATAAGAAAATGTTCGTTTCTCTCCCGTCTACCATTTTCAGAATATTCGCCTCTTTAGATTTAGAATTAATTGCAACTGTGAAATTATCTCGCAAACGTAGCGACTTTTTCATTCGCAATACCATTCTTTCCCCTTAGAATATCCCAAGAGGAAAGCGACGTTCCGCTCCGACATTTCAGAAATCGAGGAAATTTGAGATGAGTGGCCAACGTATTCTCGCTTCTTTTCCTCTTTTGTAAAGGTGCCTATGCTTCACAGCCTTCCTTTCGCCGTTAAGATCAGAGAATTCGCGATTTCCATCGGGCGTTACACAACGACCTTGTGCCGGTAGCATATAGTCGGCGTTGTTGTTCGGGAACGCCGACGAACGTCGTGCTTTACCCGCAGCACATTATCGCAATGCCTCGCCGAGAAAATCGTTTTCCTCGAGATCAAACTGTGCTTAGCGTAGCCGTTTAAAGGCTTAGGACGCGCCTTTGTATAAGCAACGTGGGTGTGGATAAGCATCGATGGTGTCGTATTATTAGTATTAATGACAACTTTGAAGACTAGAATTGGACGATCGGTTTTAAGATTTCAGATTCGCGATAAGCGGGAACACAATTAATTCGATTCTAATTTCATAAAGAGACGCCATGTAATTAACATGTCGTAATCAAATACAAATGGGAATATGGGAATGTGGGATTGTTCGATCATTTGTCTCATGAATAAATCATTCTATTGACTAACTTATGAATAAATTGTGAATGAGTAATGTGTTCGAGTATATATCATCGCGCAAGTATATGTTAATCAACCTATACGTAAACATGACGATTTTAATCATCGCACGAACCTCAGGAGCAGGATATCAAAAAACGTCTAAGCGAATGATAATAATCATAATTAAATTCTCAACGATGTGAAGGGAGTAAGGGAGATCAATTTCACGCAGCTGTTACACCCAGCAATATCTGACACTATCCGCAATCCTAATAAAACGAACTTTATTAGTGTTGTACCCAACGTAAACACGTAATACTTGGCTGCACGTGCGAACGCGTCTGTCTGCCAAGAAGTTGTTTGCAGCAGGCCTTCCCTGCCGTTTTATTTCTACGCTTGTGGTTTAATTTCATAACGTTGTCTTGCGGCATTGCAACTTTATGAAATATATATACATATTATCTATGTATACATATATATATATATATATATTTATGCGCGCGCGCAAAAGCATTTTCTTCGTGATTATCGAGTAATTAATCCTACTTTTGTACCACACCTACTTTACAATCACACAAATACCACTGTAGAGTTTCCTGAACCGCATACGTTTCTTTTGTGCTGCTGCTACGGTTATAATCATTACCTGTCAATCAATAAATAGGTAGACTAAATAGCATGCTATTAAATGATATACCTGTCAATGGAAAATGGAGCTTTCAGTTGTAATTTCTGTATAATAGCGTTTAGAAACCCAAGTTTCATACAAGCCTGACTCTTTATGGCAAAACCATAGGAGTAGAAATTAAATTCACCTTCTTTTATTTTATAAAAGAAAGAATTTTTGTGTCTTATGCTATTGCGAGTTTCTTTTTTTTTTATTTGACATAAATACGTGAGAATCGCTTGCGATTCACTGGATATTGCTCCAAATGGAAAAAAAGCATTGTGTGCGTGTGTGTGTGTGTGAGGATGGAAGATTATCAATATAATTGAGAGATAAGATACTTTGTCTTACTGCGCGGAAATAAAATACGCTATTACCCAACACGTTTCCATTTAAATCGCCGCGTAAGAACACGGAGCCAAAAATACCTTATAATCTTGAGAATGTCTGGGTCGATGCCAGTTCAGTCTGCAAAGGATACTCGGCTAATAATATGAAATTTTTCCGATCGCCATGTCGCATTCGAAAGGATCTCTTTTAAAAGAAAAAAAGAAAATGCACCGTTGGAAGAAACACACACTACATTGTACAACAGTTATGTAAGCGTCACATATCAGTTGATTTTCCTTATTTCAAAGACTCATTGAATTTTATCGTGAGATGCATTATTACGCAGCGAACTGTTTCCGATAGTACAGTAAAAATAGCATTTGAATCATCAGGCCGTCAGATGGTCGACAGCTCGGACAAGAAAGAAATAACAGAGCCAAAGATAAAAAGAAACATTTTATTACGGATCTCTTTTTCTTTAATCTTCCCTTCTAAATATACACGGTATTCGGTGATACAGACGAATACAGACAGTGGGAAACCTACAGTGCGTCTCTAAACTGTTTGGATGAACTTTGCAGGCGTTACGAACAAGTCGGACTTTCCTCAACAAGAATCTGGGGCTCAGATGTCAGCTTTTCTTTTCTCAGGTCACAGGAAATATTTCAGATACATTCTGTACAAACGGGCGATGATAAATCTCTTCTGTTATGTTCCCGAGAAATAACGATATACGATTAGAGATCATGCGAACCAAGCGAGACAGGGTTTCCCTTCTCACTCTATCATCGGTAAATGGCGCTTGGTAACCAGCTACCGGGATTTTTGCCCGATGTTGTCGGCATCGGCTGCATCGTCCTTCGGGGAATCATATGGAATCCATAGTTTACTGTGTACGCGCACGAGTTTCCACGACGCGACGCAATGTGACACAGCCTACGGCGGAATGTTACTCTGTGGCCAGTGTCCAGTTCTTCCTTGAGAACGTCGGGTAGCCGCTCTTTCCTTAAACCGCGCTT
This sequence comes from Crematogaster levior, assembly GCA_901521435.1. NCBI lineage: Eukaryota > Metazoa > Arthropoda > Insecta > Hymenoptera > Formicidae > Crematogaster > Crematogaster levior. The sequence continues at coordinate 834,777 of CABEGB010000758.1, forward strand.
CTCAGAAGATCTACCTGAAAACCGTTACGATAATACGGGCAGCGGCCGATGTTGCTCGTCCAGATGGATGCGAACGTTTTGTGTCGAGTGGATCGTTTCGCGACCGTTTCACGGCCATTTTCCATGCGACCGAGAGAAATTCTTTAGTGGCTCTCGACGGAGGTCGCCTCAAGGGAAACGTCTCTGGAATTTTTCTCGAAGAAATGCCATGCGGTTCTCTCGGCATTGCCGAGAGAGATAAAACCGCTTCGAGTCGAGTGCAATTAAACGTGTATCGATGTAACAATCAACAAATGACGGACGATTAATGTCGTAGAATACAAGCTTGTATCTTGTCAAAGTGCGATAATAAATATAATTAAAATTTACAGTATCAGTAACTGATACTGATACAACACAAAGAAATTCATTTATCAATTAATTTTTAACTGCTTAGCTAAGAAATTGAACTCCTCTTGATAGTATAATCAAAATTAAAGATATCTGATATCTGATTACTGTAAGATAATTAATAAGCCATTTTGAACTTCAAACAGTTTATTCATTCGATCGTTAATTTTTTATACGTTTGCAACAAAAATTTTTCAATATCTCTAATAACTTCCAAGTTGTTCGTCTGTTACATTTTTCACATTGAGATCGAAGTAGTCATTTTCGTCAGTCTAAAAATTGACAAAATGGAGAATAGTAGACTCGAGTTAGCGGACGTCACGCGCGTTGCGTGCACGATGCAGCTGTTGTCTAAATCCGCGACTAATCGTTCTTTTCCGTTGAAACTGCTCAACAAAGCAACATGCTCAGATATCATCATATTCAAAAGTATCATCCTAACAACAAAAATTTTTTGTATTGCCATTTCTACATAATCTTTTTTACATTCTGTTCATTTAAAAATGTTTAACTTTCATATTGAAACATACTCTGCAAAACATTATATTAAAAATTTGTATTTAAAATTGTGCTGCACATATATGTAACAATATATAGAATAATCTTTAAAATGTAGAAAAAATATAATTGGAAAAATTGTATGTAATTGTAAGTCTGTTTAAATCTTTCACTTTTTTCTATCAAAATAATATTATAAAATTGCCTTGAAATTAAAATTAGTTGTACGTGAGAAATAATGATAATGCAATTATTAACTGTATTATTCTGCGTATTTTACTCTGTTGGATAAATAAGTTATTTATACGACAAAATAATTTCCTCCATTATCGACATATTAATGGTACCCTTTTTTCAATCATGTTAATAATTAATTGGTATAATGGACACAGAAATGTAAGCAGATTTCTAAAAAAAGAAGAGAAGAAGAGTTAGAGAACAAGTAAAAAAGAAGGATATAACAGTTACGAACATATTCTTATTCGAAAGCAATCCAGATTTAATTACTACGCAAAGCGGAAATCTACATTAAAACTTGTCTTGCAGGGGATGTCCGGGATCTCATTTCATGATTCTCGGGTGACGAAAAAGTGGAGTACGGAATATTATACGTGTACGAGAATATCCATGAACGGAAACACTATACTGGATTGTTTGTACACACATACACACACACACACACATAATATACATATAGATGCGTATTTTATTCACGTGTTTTCGTGTGGACAGTTCCTTTCTCAACAAGATATTTACTTTCAATTTCATTTTGTTACTTCCTTTTCTCAATTTTCTGTGTAATTTTGTATTAAAGTCCATCGAAACGATCGTGATATATGTACTCTTCAAATAAAAGTTATAAAATTATTGGAAAAATTACGACAGCTTATTTATAGCTTCGTAAAATTTCTAGAAAAATGAAAATTATAAACCTGTAAAGTTGAAATTGTAATTGTTGTTTGAATTGATTTGATATAAGCAAACATTAAAATTTGAAAGACGCAGAAGATATCTAAGAATATCGTAGCTCTCTAAAACAATTATTCTAACGAACGGAAGTGAGAATGAGCCGCCTACCATAAGAGAGTAAGCGCGCGTGATTCTCATTAATTAGGTCCTCCTTACTCCTTAATTTGCTCCTCACTCACGCGAAGATTATGTCGCTCGTACAGTGGAAGGATTTGTTGATAGCGAACTTCCTTATCTGAGGAAAGTGGAAGAAACTCGACAATCTCCGGAACGTGTGTACGTCGTCGCCTTAATTGAGGTTTAACAGCCGACTCAATGAATCATCCGCGGTTTTAAAGATTATTCGACGCGCCCTGAAACTCGTGGGGTTAATTAGGTAAATTACCGTGGCGTGGTGACGAGTACCACGGTGTCACACCGATTAGATCGCTGATCTTATTTTATAATAAGCGAAAGTTAACGCCACTGTCCCTCTCTCTTTTTCTCGAGATCGAATTAATTACTTTCGCCTTTGTGAGACTCTAATCAGCAATCTGATTTACGTTTGAAATTGTCATGATATTATTTTTCTTGAAATTAATACGAGACGATGGTGAAGAATTCAATTTATATATAAATTTAAGTCCATGATATTTGTAACATAGTAATGTGTGTTGCAACAACAGTTTTTCTGCTGTATACGTAACTTTCTGAAAGATCTTGCATACATGTTCGATTCTGAAATGAAAAGAGCTAATATGTTATAATACAGAAATAATATAAGAAATATTTTTCTAAGAGAAATAAGAATAAAATTTTTGATGAAAAGCATCCTCAGCAAGAAACATCAAAGATATTCTCAAGTTCCACTTCTCTCGAACATAAAGAGAAATAAAATTTATATATAAATATAAATATAAATATATATATATATTTATATGTGTGTGTGTGTGTGAATTTCAGAATGTATAGTCTCACAGACAAGAATGCAAATTCAAGATAAAAATGATATGGAAAAACGTAATCGTTACACCGCGTTAAGGTAACTCCATCCGAGTATCATTCGGAGAAAGCATGAACCTGTAAGGCGCAGGCAAGGTGCGTAGAAATAGAAATATAGGATGTGGCCACTTTGCGCATTGATATGATAACGGTTCTGAATCAAACGCGGGATTACATTATAGTCTCGTCGTGATCGATCGCGCGAAAACGGCAGATACGTGCATCCATGCGCCGCGCCGTGCGAATCCGACGTGGGTAATCTCCTTCCGTGGAACGAGGAAACGTTTCTCGAGGCGTGGCATCGTGGCCGTAACGTAACGTAACGTAAGCTAGCTTTCTGGCTGCAGGTAAAGCGCGCATTTACCTCGCGTTATACAACTCGGCGCGATATATCCAACATACACGGTTCACCCGTGGAATAGAAGCCTCTTACCGCGCGGTATCCCGCCGCCTGTTACCTCGGATTCTACTCGGGGTTACTTGGTCTGATCGCTGATGTAACAGCTGTCGACGCCCGCAACACATTCCACTAAGAAAACGTTCGCGGATCTTGCTCACTAAATTGTGAGCCTCGCCACCATTCGATAGTCGAGATTCTGATCAAGCTTTTTTTCTATGAGATAAGATACGACATCTTTCCACGTGACATCTATATGACGTCTTTCTATATGAGATGACATTTCTGATACGCTTGTCCCCCGTGCATTTTGAGCGCGATATGGCTTTCGAGAGAACGGTAGTTTCTGCCGTCGTCGTCTTCGTCACGTCGGAAGTCCACGAGAGACACGAACGACAGGATCTAAGACCTGGTCCACTCGATGTTAAACGACGCGTGGACAATAGACGATTTTTATGCGCATTATTATCATTATCATATATTCCCGTGCTAATGTGGGGCAGAACCGGAGCGGCGGAACCTAAGGCGTGCGCCGATATCGATCGGTATGTATGTTAATTCGCTATTTAAGAGAGTGATTTAACGCGCGACCAAGTCCTCGATGCGTCCCGATAGATAACCGCGTTATGTAAAATACGGGAGATAAAATTGGCCGTGCTTATCTCTTTCTCTGCACCCAGAGAGCAATGATACCGGTATTACTCGAAGTGCTGATTCCATTACGCGACAGGAAGTAAGTCCGATGTAAATCGAAACGGTCTAGCACGAACATTACCTTCAGTTTTGTCAAACGGTCGCGATAAATAAAATGAACGCAAGTTGATACCAATTTTTACGCGTGTATCTCGTGTAATTTTAGAATGTCGATTAAAACGAGAAATGAAACATACGAGTGAAATAGAAATAAAAATAAACATGACAATGCTGCAATAAATGAAAGAAAATAATGAGAAGCGCATGCAGTTCTGCAGTCTCCTTTGCGACTGGAATTCATCTTCGTGCGCAATGTGTGATTCCCCGATATAGATGCTAATAGAACAAACGTGAAAAAGACAAAATGCATGACAATAGAAGTAGACAATGAGAAATGATTATGGAGCGGACGCGCCGAGTTTCGTGTAACAAAGGCGAATTACAATCCAAATGCAATCGTCCTTGCTACTGCTCCAAGCGCAGCGCAACAATTGCGGGGACGCGAGTTGCAATAATGGTGCACGCGCGTGGCACTCCCGATCTGTTCTGCGTGTTTCCCGCACGATAACGTACACGCGCGCGCGCGCGTGTATGTGTGTGTGTGTGAGTATGTATGTAATTCAGCGTACAAAGAAGAGGGGGAAGATAGACGAAGCTGAACACGGTATATTCCATTATTCTCGGGCTTATACACTTACGCGGAACGAGATTAATTCTCGGCGCGGATCCCTTCTATCTGGCGTCGCGAAGCCGCGTGTCTACCGTCTCAAGAAGGAGAGAAAGGAACCCGTTCTTTTTCACCAGCCTTCACCTTAGACGACGATGACGATGACAACGACGACGACGTCGACGACGATCGTCACGACCGAAGCGAGAACTCGTTATGCTTCGTCGCATTAAATCTCAAATGATTTATGCGTGCGCAAAATGATCGCGCGATCGTTCTACAGGGCACCTGTACGTATGTACGACATTAGTGCTCGCGTCGAGAATGAAAAGGATCGTCCTTGGAGAGGGAAAGGCAAGGAAGTTCGACGCAATTCGCATTTCTGAAAAATGTTGGTTCACGATACATTTCAGACGTCAGCGACTGAAATGACCTATTAAAAAAAAAGTAGTGATTTCTAAGGAGCAAAATATGATTTATAATGAGTAAGTGATTTATAAGAAGTAAAATAAATAAACAAGCAAATCAAGCAAATTAATATTTGCGCACAAATTAGCTCTGTCATTAATCATAATTTTTAGTGTTGCAATGTAAACTAGTAACGCTACTATTAGAAATGTCATTAATTATGTAATTATATGTCACAATGTTCTAATGATCTATAAGTAATCCTAATTCTACATGAAAAGATTGTTTATTGAATTTGTAAATTTATTATCAATAAGTTTACTATTACTAAACTTTTCTAATAATAGCGGAATTAATGGTAACACTTGAAGAGTTAGTTTCGTGCTGGCACTTAAGTTGGGGTCATTTAAAGCAGGAAGAATCGAAGACACTGACAGCACTTGGCAGCGGATACGATTGATCGCATATCCCATCGGTCGTTCTCTTCATTATAAATATAGATCAGAAATACCAGGTAGATCGCGTCACGCGGTCGCTTTTGGCGATATTCCACGTGGTAACATGTACCACTCGAAATTACTAATGAGGCGATTGACTCTTTTAAAATTGTACCACGATGACTTCATCTACGTTTTACATCATTATATTCTCAAGTTCCTCACTCCGAAATTAAATCTACGGAGGTACATTCAAAAGGAAAATAAGATTCGATTCAGTGTAAAGAGCTTTCATGAACGCGAAAGTGTTTATGTAAATGTACAAATAATTCATGCGTAAAATTCCTTCGCAGAGACAATGTTTATAAAATAAACGATCAATTTGCATAACTAACGGGAATAATTATTTTTTTCTAAGCTAAAACCAGCAGAGGAATACAGGAACAATTAAATTCTCCCAAAGTTAATTGACATCGGTGGAAAATGGTATCAGGCTGATATCAAAATTTCGATTTCTCAGAGGTCAGGGATTTGGATTTCCATTTCTGACGCATATACACGCGGTTCAACATGCACCTCGTACTCTCACGACCTCTCACTCTCGTCACGACGCATCGAACGTACGTCACCGTGAAGCGGCGACCGAGTTCGACCCGGGCTCGCTTTTTCCCGTCGCTTTCCAAAGGAGCGAACGTACGCCCGTACGTGCACCTTGCGCGCATTGTGCGCAGGATGCACGTAGGTAGCTGCCGATCTATACATGCAGCCGCCGAAGGCGTAAGCGTAAAAGGCCCCGGCGCGGATCGTGGGAATTGGGCCTTCGGGAAAGTTTTTCCTAGATGCCTGCCCGTCGTCGCGTATACACAGCCGACAACACGCTGCGGCGGTGGCGGTGATTGCGGCGTGCCTTCGTCGATTCCCTCGATTAACGCCGTCGCGAATCGAACACAATCGTAAGGACGCGGTCGCGGAACGATGCGCACGGTGAAAAAGATGCTCGCGGTATTCGTCCTTCGCGCACTCGTCACGTCGAAGCCGCTTCCCTTCGTTTAATCAAAGAGAGACGCGATGGCCAAGTGAGCCTGTAGACCCGAATGAACGACGGTAATAAAGCTTGTTCAAACGCGGGAAATTGCGTACCGTCGAGGTAGTAACGCGTATATCATTATCCGCCTTCAGACAGCGATCTCGCTCGATTAAGATTCACATACGCGCTGCAATACCGAGAACGCGGCTTTAACGATCGCGAGAGAAATTTTGAGCAACGCCTTTAATGCGATTGTCGAAACTCCTTCCTCTTCGCCGTTGCCGATCCGAATCTTTCGCGTTTTTTTATTTCCATATTTCACACCGCGTGAATGAATATTTATGATTTACGATATTGTCGCAATATCGACATTCCTTAAGTAATATCGCAAATTACTAGACATTTGCCGAGATCAAGATGTTGCTTTCTATTATTACATTTAATTATGTGTAATTATATAGTGCTCTTTTTTGCACTGTACATTTGTAATTGTTAAGAAACAATTACTTTGCTGTTTATATTAGTTTTCTTCTAAATATATATTCTTCATTGTATTAATATATATCTAAAAAACTAATAGCAAAAATCCATTGTATCGTGATAATGGATATTCTATATTCTGTATCTTTAATAGATATTAAAATTAATTTATATATGTATTTTATGCCAATTTAAAGATAATTGCCAATTAAAGATAATTACAAAATATCTGAATGTTATAAAATTATTGTAACTTTAGAAAGTTTAAACAGATTTAAATATAATCGCAATAAATCGCGAAAATTATTGCAACTTTAGAAAGTTTAAACAGAAATTTAAATAAGATCGTAAGAAGTTTAAATAAGATCGTAATAAATCTGTGTGTACAATCACGAATACATTCTACAGAATGCTAATGTCGAGCTGTATTAATAATTCAGATTAAATAAATCCGAACTAATAATTAGCCGTTTTTCTAGATGATAATTTTACCTACGATGATATATACAAAGGGGAATTTGCTTAACCAGGGCCCTAAGGGAACGTTGGCAGGTCCGACCCTAAGGTCGAGGCAAGATCAATCCCTCACCCTTTCAAGACTATCTCCCATTGTCAAGGACCCTTTCCGGTCGGCTCTGTTGAATAATAATGCCGAGAAGGTGCGGCGGGCAATTTTTTGCGTCCTTGAGGGGACGAAGGTGCCGAGGAACGCGCGTCGCTTTCTACTCTTCACGATGATGATGATGATGCATAAGAATCGATAGCCGTCCGTATATGTGCATCGTTTGATTGCAATATTTCGCCACGGTATCGGTCGCGAGAGATGGAGAAGTATCGAATATCTGGAACGAGATATTCAGGGGAACGCGGCGGGGACAAACGGGGGTAAAGGAAGGTAGGCAAAGAGGAGGTACCCTCCTGGATACGAGGAGAATGGCCGACTGTGCTAAACCGCTTCACAATAAGGCAGGTGCTTGTTTTACGTAAGCTACGCTCGCGTTCTCGTCATCGTCGTTTTTTTCTTTTGTACTAATATATCGTTCGTCATTGTCTTACTCTTTTTCTCTTTCTCTCCACGAAACTTACGGCACTGAGTTATTCTGTTATTCCTGACGGGATTGTGATTTCTCACATCGTTCGGAGTTTACGCATCCTCGTAAAACACGGACGTTCGAATTAAGCCGGCTGCGTCTTAAGTACATCGAGTAAGCGTTGAAGAGGCGGGTGTGGCGTGGGAGAGGAAGCACGAAGCGTTTCATCGGCATTTCTCTCACTACACAAGTTGCGTGGAGTTTATGTATGACGATTAATTTAGTTGTCGACGTATTAAATCACCGTGAGAATTTCAACGTATGAGTTTGAGATAAAAATTAGTGACTATTAATTATAATGAACGTATTACACTTATTTAAGCAACACTTACTCACTAGAAATTCTTCTAATTTTATAACTTTAAGACAAATCTATAGAATAGTTAGCTACACATTATGTACATAAAATACATAAAAATTTCTTTATATCATTGTTATATAATAATGGTGTGTAATACGTTACTATAATGAGAATTACTCAATACTAGCGTAAATAAAAAATTAATAATATTGTAACTAATTACTATTGCATGATTTTCTGTCGTAATTGTATGTAATAATAGCGTGAATGAAACGTATTTTTAATCTATACGGGCTAAGCTTTCATTAATACAATATCGTGAACATTATACATGCTACCGGATCCATTACAACCGAGTGAATTACAAAATAAAATTACGTGCATGCATTTTCAGACGCAGTTTCCAACGCAACAATGATGCACCTAAAAGCACCACTCGAGTCCGAACTCAATCGAGGCTAAGAATACTAAGATACTAGAGATACTAAGAAGAATCGTCGAGTCGTGCGCGTTTTAAACTGCGGAAATGCTCCGTTATTCCTTTATTACTACTGACTGTTACCAACTTTCCGTTACGCCGCGTCGACTCGACGAGAAAAAGCGGGGCTCGCGATTGCACTGAGCTCCGTGCCACGTCCTTTCCTTGCTATAAGATAAGAAAATATATTTTCACATATTTTTATTGCACAAAACGGCATGTAGGATAATTTAACTAGATTGAAGAAGTGTAACACGATCGACAATTTCTCCAATGAATTGCGAAAATTCATTGAAGTTTCACGCCGATAGGAATCTAGAAGCAAATTACTGTAAAAATTGTGTTGTTACAATCGAACTAGAAATCTTATGTAACACGCTTATCATCTCTGAAGGATCTAACTCGTTATTGCGTAACAGTAATGTGTTGCACCACGATAAACTTTAATCGTTCGGCTGACCCATGCCATTTGATGAATTTTTAAGTATACTAAGGTATACTAAGTATACCGTGTCGAGAATAAAGATCGAATATGCAAGCTCTGGGAAGTTAAAACTCTCATTCTTGCAATTCTAAATAACAAAAAGCTTTACGGTAATGATATAGACTGATTTTAAAAAATTTTTATGCATTTATAATCACCGTTATTTTACGTAATTGTTTTAAAATTGTGAAATTAAAAAATTAGTAATTCATAAATCATCATGTGTTCTTAAAAATGGGTACTTTTAATTATTTAATTTTTGTTATTTGAATATGCCGAAGTTTTCACACTTCAATATATTAATTGTATATTAATCAATCGTAATGTATGTGTGCAAATCCAACATAACATAGCACAATAAGAAAATTATAAAATATATAATATACCATATAATTTAGGTGCCATATATATGTATAATTTAAAGATATCTCATTTCTTAAAAATTAAACATATAACTAAAACATATAATTTGTAAGAAATCAGAGATATCAGGTGGCAGGTTTAAAATGTTAAAAATTTAAGTTTTCCTTTACTTCTGCTCCGTTTTTCGTCACATCTACCGAGAATATGACACAATTCAACAGAAAATTCAACAGAATCAGCGCTTGCTTTAACGAATGCTTTACACTCTTGTGAAATTCGTCAGGCGGGGGAACTGTCAATCGCAATGCGAAATCGCGGTCCGTCAGTCGTCGCAAATATCGACGTTCCCGTTAGCGTTCTTAACGGGTCGTCGTATTTATCGAGCGCGCACGTCAGCTGCCGATGAAAGCGCGGAGACGAGCGATTAATCCGTTAATCGACCGGCCACATCCACTTGGGAAGTACGTCTTCCGAACACGAAGCGCGTACAATTCCAAGCGACAGCTGTTTACGCGCGAGCGAGTCTACCGGGCGTTTTCTTACTTAACGCTCGAGCGGAAATGTGCCTCGTAACGAGCCTGCGTATTACGCGCATGGGAACCTTCGTTCGCAGATCGAGCGTAGGGAGTGTACGAATAATTGCTCTGTCGTTTGCCATCACACGCTGCTGCAAGAAACGAGCCGTAATCGCGACAAGTTTGCCCGTAAACACTTCCGTGTTTTCAGCTACGCTTTCGGAATAGAGCCGCGGTAAACGTGCTAATTAATGTTGATGACGGACTGCGTTCTTTTTTTTTCTAATAACATGCATTAATATGCGCACTACGAGTGTGTTATTACACATTACTGTATGTATTATTAAATTATTATAACATATCATAATTACCTTGTTACATTATCGAATCATCAAATTTCCGAGAGTAGAAATATCGATACGCTCAGGGGCGAGTTAATTTTAGAACGAAAAGTATGTCGGAGCAACACGTGCGTAAAATAAGTGGTTTAACAAATGCTTTATCATGATTTCCAACATATGTTTTGCCCTATGTTATACCATAAGATTCAACAGATTAAGTCCGCGATCGCTATCCCCGTGCTACCTGGCTTTGCAAAATAATTTTACGACATACCGTTATCCGCGCACGGTGAACGCGCGGCACCGACAGGCGCCGAAAGCTGTAAAATCATACAAATAAGCGATACCAGCGTACGTACTGACGCTAATTGCTCTCATCTATCTAAAACGGCGGTACATATTTTAACAAATTATCAACTACTACTATACTGCGCATCGACGCAATTTTATGCGCATTTTTATGCAGTCGGAGTAAAGCTGGACTTAAACGCGTGGCCATTCTTATTCTTTTTAATATGCTCGTTTTAGGAATTCTCTCGTTTTTTAACTTGTTGATAGGCTCGCCGAACCACGCGTCGTTTATCCGCATCTTTACACGCATTCACGCGCGTATATACGCGTAGCAAAGTCAGCGATCCCGCACGCGGCCGTGTCCCTCCTTCTCTTTCTCTCTTTCGTGCCATGCGTGTCGTCGTTCGTGCGCACGTGCATGTGGGACTGTGCGTGTATGTGCGTGACCGTTATGCAATTGCACGAGCGCCAACCGAAAGCATGAAAATAAAACGCGAGTACTCCTCTCCCTCTGAGGTGAAGGACGCGCTGGAATGCCGCATCGCGCCACTAGACGCGCTGCAACGCAACATGACGCGATGAGGCTTTTTTCGTCACCCGTTGGATCCGCTAAAACTAAATCTAGCTAACTAAAATTTCAAGATTTATTTTATTTTGTAATATTCGTTGACTCTCATTACTCTTCTGACAAACTGATTTACATTTGACTTCGATGAAATTCAAGCTTCTTGTCCTACTTTAATCGAAAGATCGAGTATATCAAATAACTTTGGTCTGCAACACGCGAAAATACTCTCGAGGTTTATTTAATAAAAATCTTTTAGTTCTTTATACGCAACAACTAAGTAAAAAATTGGTCAAAAAATAAAATTCTCATTAGTAACTCACAATTTTTAATTTTTAATCAATGGGGCACGTTTTCAAACGTTTTAATTTTAAGATTGTCATATAGAAATTTAACACAAAACTTGTTTGTTAAGTAAAGATTCTAGAAATTGAGACAAAAACTCGCGTGGGAGTTGGCTATTCTTTTTAATCGTAACGATCTCTGTTTCTCTCTCGTGCAACGCTGTGGCATCGCTGGTCACATAATTCACACCGAATCGAAGAGTGATGGACTAAAACGGCATCGTCACGATACCGGCGACCTCCGTGGAGTCCTCTCGCGCGGAACGCGGAGGCAAAGAAGAAACGAGCGAGCGAGCACGCTCGCCGCCGTTTGAGTTGCATCGTCACTAGTGGCGGCGCGGAACAGGTGCATCTATGTCGGTGACTCGTGCCAACGGTATCTCGCGTGTGCGTTTTTGCGTCTTAAGGATCCTAAGGATGGGGTCAACGACATCCTCGCCAATGTACGCGCCAATGACAGGCCGGCGCGGAAGACGGATGCGCCGCAAAGAACGACGTTACGAGCACACTTGAATTGGATCACGTTGGCAAAATGAACAAGTATCCACTCGGCATTAGCACGATTCTGCTGCGGAAGAAGGCGCAAGAAATAGAAACAGTACAAATTCGAGACGCGCGGCTTTCAAGGAGATATAAATTTTCATGGGATACATATATTTCTCGAGGAAATACAAAAATGATGAAATCCTGTGCGTAGCGTCGACGAAAGGCAGATATGTCGCGAAACATAAAAATCACGGACACCACTCATAAAGTCGCGGATCTAATTTTGCGGTTTGCGAAGTGTAATGGGTATTCCTGCCGAATGCCCATTAAGTTAATGAGAACATCGAAACGGAAGAAAGCGGAGTACTCGACGAAGTAAGTCGAGAGCACGCCTTTGCCGTCTTTAGCCGCCGGCGTAACCGAGTCCGCGAGTTTACGAACGGCTATCGCCGATAATTGTTACGCGCGAGGACTACGCTTACGCGATAGGTGCATCGTGTTCCGCATCGCTCGTTTCAGCTGTCCTCGTTTGCTCGGTTACTGGCTCATTTTCAACGTTTTCCATGCGTTTCCGCGAAGCATCGGGAGGATTTATCGGTCTGCGGATAGTATTAATTTTAAACAGACGCATTTTTGCTGCTGCTCCACCGCCATCTTCTTCCTTGTAATATCGGCGCTCGGCGATCCGGACCGAGTACGAGGTTATTATTCAGATTTGGCACACACTTATCGCAACTTGTAAAAAGATTCTACTTACCGCACCTTGCTTACAGCATTTTGCTATACTTAAAAATGGGAGAAGCGCACAATTACGCCTCGAACAAAAAGAGAGAGAAGAAAGAAAACAAGTCTAGAAAGTATAGCTTTCAGAAAAAAATAGAGCGAAAGTTCTCTTCTTAACATTGGTCTAATTATTATTACAATAGTATGTTTGTCGAATATGAAACTTTTGTTTATGTCATAAAAAGGATAAAATATTTAATATTTATAGGAAGAATATACATTATTAATTTATAATAGATAGCGCTCTCTGAAGTATCACGATTAAAATTGGAACAACTTATCGGTATTTGAAAATCTATCATAATTGGTATCTAATATATATATATGCAACACATGTTATCATTGAGTAAGCAATAAATATAAAATAAAATATATACCTGTGTTTCCAAGAAGGGAAATATGATTAAGTAATGTTGACAATATAATGATGACACGGTAAAAAATTTACTGTTTTTCTTTCTGCATCGTTCGCGCAAGTTACTCGTACGTATACTTTTCAGATGCTATTCTCGCAAAAACACGTTTTGAATGGGCAGGAAGGGCTGTGTCTCGTAGACTCGTACATCTCAGGGCCTCGAACGAGCGAAAATACGTCTCGAGAGACCACGAGAGACGACGATGCGTTCGACGAGCTAAAGCAGGTCGGTCGGAAATAAGCACAAAGCCTACTGTCAGCTGCCAAAAGATCTAATCTTCCGTGGATTGTATTGTGCGACCCTGTCTAACTTCTAAAGATTCAAGAGTACCGTGAAACCCGTACGACTGTTTGCTCCAAGCAACACAATGTTTAACGGCTTACGTTCTATTGTTAACCGCGAGATCTAATGAACGCCTCATGAAAAGGATGCGAAAATATTTCAGAGGAAAAACTCTGATAATTCTGCTAAAATAATACGAGTAATTTTTCACATCTATACTGTTGTCTCATAAATCCTTAGAAAAGTTTTACAACTTTTAAAGTTTTAAAACTTTTACAACATTAACAGCAATTCATAAATAAATTTCTTTCAATGAAAAAACACTTTTATGTGAATATTATTTACAAGTTTTTTCTGTCAAATTGTTCGCACACGTTTATTTTTCGGTTGTATAAATATATAACGTTATAAATAATTATAAATATAACGTTATACAAGAGAATCTTCTCTGTGGAGACCATCGAGCGATCTAACGAAGTAAATTCTGCAAAAGAATCCGGTGATATCTCGGTATTTTAATAAGAATCGACTGTTCACTCCTCTTCGGCATAGTAGAAACGCGATCCGTAGATTGCACGGTGGCGAAGCATTACGCGTTTAAATCGAGCGAGCAGTTGGCGAGTACCCAATCGTTGATCCGATCGCCTAATGAGACTTTAATCGCCGGTAGATTAAATTTAAATTACGGCCTAGCCATCCAAGTATTCCGTCGCACTCTGTCGCTCTCTCTCTCTCCTCCGCTCCCGTGTCGCTTCTCGCGCCGGTCGCGGTATTTGTTTTTTTTCCGAGACAAAGGTTATGCCGGGTCCACATAAATGCACACCGGAATGTGGTTCAATCTACTCGTGCCACGCCGGGCGATACACGACTACGCAGTTTGATTTATGCACGGAGATACTTAGTGGCGGAGGGGCAAAATAGAAGAGGTCTCGCAAACCGAACGTATGTCGTGTGATTGCGGATACGTATTATCGGGGACGAGCAGCGCATTCCATTGAAAAGTTATCTCCGCCTCTGAAGTGCCCTGGCTTCCTCCCTGCTACGATTAAATTTTCAAAAAGAGACCGTAAATTTATTAAAAGCGTACGAGTGGAGAGATCTCCTATACGGTGTGGTGTTTTGCCGCCAGGATATTTCACCGTTTCATCGTTGCTATCTCTCTTCAAAGTAACGATCTTTAGACTTCGCTAATCGCGAAGCTCTTTTCACGCGGAGGAGATCTTGCGTGGCCCTCACGCATAAATTGTACACACACGTACATGACCGCATGTGTTTTTCCTGACAGCTGCTGTACGCAGTTTGAAGAGTAAGCCTTCATTTCTGCCGTGATTTATTTCGATCAGTAACGCGTTCTTTTTGTTCCGACACATGAGACCGTAAAGTCTCATGACTGTACGAACCAGTTTGAGAACCGCTATTCTAAACTGACAAGGCACAATTCACACGCAGCGTGCGCTGTATAAATAACTATGGAGACGATGCTGTTATATTAATAGTGTACTATTTTTGCAAACTTACAGATAATATTAGCGTTAAAAAGTCGCAAAGAAGCTGATTATTTTCACTATTGTGAAACAATTCTTTTCTTTTTTCGTTTTTCTGAAGCTAGATGCTCCGATGTCATAAATATTTCTAGTCACCTTCTAAAGGCACAATTCAGGAAACAGTCGAGAGGTAATTAAATTATGATCGATATTCGAATCGAAGGACTTTTCTCTTGGCCGTTTAAGGGTTGAAAACTGTTAATAGTTGAAAATGTGGATGTCGCTTTAGATTCTTGCGGTCAATAAAATGAGATGCGCTCGCAGCTTTCGTTCGGCGACTCTCTCGCTATACATTCTCGAAGTACCCGGATTCCTACGTGCGTAATAACAAGCGACAGGCCGATGACTATAATTATCATATCTACGTGTAACAGGTGTCGCACTACTCTGCAAGCTTTTATCAACATCGTACACGACCAGGACGTAGATACGAAACTATCGCTTGCGTACATTCGAGCAAACCAACGGGCGCCACGAATAATCGTTCGTTTAATCTGTGACAGTATGCAATGATAAAATGTAACCTTCAACAGTTACGACACGTGACTATTTTGGTGTCGTTGGATCAAAACAAATTATTCTCGTTATTTTAAAAACAAAATTTCTATTAATTTCTGCATATGTATATACGAGTCCGAAAGACAATAATTAGAGTTTTTTACCGTGCAAGTGCGTGTATATATATACATATATACATATTTATTAGTTTTTGTATATGTATACATATATACATATACAAAAACTAATAAATATGTATAGAAATTTTATTTAAAAAAAATGAAAATAATTTTTGTATTCATACACGAACCCGAAAGACAATTAAAAGATTTTAACGTCATTAGAACGCTGTTTTTGTTGTCAAGGTAACATGACACAACGATCCTCATGTTAAAAGGTGAGACAAAAATGTGATATTCTATCAAATAAGATTTTGAAAAAATTCAAGTTACATTCTCTTATATTGGTTTTCCCAGATCTTATTTTGTAATCAAATAAAGACTCTACTCTAACAATAAGCTTCGCGTGACAATAGATTGAGAAGCCATACGTGAATAGGATATATCATATAATTTATAAATGTCTGTCTGTCACTGTTATTTTTATCTGTGTATGTAATGCATTGAACTGGTATATAGCCGATACGAACAACGGATTTAGCCATGTCTACACCCACGCTCGTATCATCTTTCCTGTTAATGTGAATAAAGTGCCGAAGGCGAAGGTTTCTCCATGTTCAATGCGGAAAAAATTATACGTCATGGATGCGCGAATGAGTGAAAAGTGAAAATAAACTTTTTATTTCTCTATTCTCAATCTAAATATAATATAATTATATAAGTATAATAAGTATGAAGTATAATATGTATAAAATGAGATTAAAAAGATTAGAATTGAATCTCAAGAGCTATTCTATTCAGGAATAATTGTCGACATATATGTATTTGAAATCAAGATCCCATGTTATAGAGGTCAGAAAGAGAGAGAAAGAGACAGAGAGACCACGTGTGAATGTTTCCTTTATCTTATTGAGAATTTCCTCACAGGAGAGTGAATAGATCACTGTGAGAAGGGGGTCATTTTCACAAAAACGAAGGGAAAGCTCTTAAGCAATGTCGCGCAGGCGCATCGCGTAGAGTTCACTTTGGTAAGGATTCCCAAGTTTATCTCTGCTTATTGTTCGTACGCGTTACCTCAAAAATAACTTTCATGCGCGACTTCGTGTGAAGTGTCCTAATCACGATATTTATTCTGTTGAAATTAACCTTAAAAAAAAAAAAAAAACTTCCTGTCAGAGACAAACGATCATACAGTTTCTCGATGAAGATGGACGTGCGATATAGATCTCAAGATTTCACTCTTTCGTTCTGCCAAGATTTACGATTTATTATCGCGATGATTAGACTTGCGTGACCCGTAATGCAAGAAAACTCGCGGAGTAATGATACGATAAGAAAGAGTGAAATTCTGTAAATCATGCGTTGCGAACGAACGTAATTTTCATTCAAGTTTCCGTCGCATAATATAAGGACATTAGAATAATTTGTGTTTACGGATTAATCGTATATTATTCACTTTAACGGATGTAGCTACTCGATAATTGAAAAAGAAAAGGACAAAACAACTTTGTCGCTTAATTCATTAGCTAAATTATGTCTCATCAAATAACAATTAATCTCATTACCAACTGATTGTTTTGCTCGTTTACATCGCTCTATTAAGATTGCCGAAAACCCTTGCAACGACTAAACTTGAACAGAGGTCAATTGGACAGGTCGCAACATCGCCAATGGTATTATCTTGTTACAATAAAGAGGAACACGAAGGCTGTATGTGTCATGTGTACGTATGTGTACGTATTTAAATAATAATTGCATATTTTCATAATTTCTCGAAAAAAAAATAAAATAAAATGTTTTTATAGATTATTTCGTGCGTAATCCGCTGACGTATTGCGCGTGATATTAAACGAGTTCTCGAGGAAATTCACTTCGATGATTATGAAATTCCATTGTAATCGCAGAACCTTCGCAGAAGATTCGTGCCGTTATTAAGAATGAAAACAATACAGGTGTGATGGATGGAAATCTACTACTTGGCGGTACACCACCGATGCAGAGAAAGTTAGTCGTGATGCGTACCTTTTTCTTCATCTTTTGCAGCGTCCATCGCTTGCTGTCGTCGCTGACTCAAATCGGCAATAATAAGAAAGTAGACGAGCACGAGCTCGTCGCTTGCCTACTATACGCATACTTCGGTGACGATGAACCGGTTTTCTAAACTGGGAGAAAATGGTGAATGCAAATGTGAACGAGTAATCATGATGACGGATAATTTGATATGCCGGCCGATGTCGATCGATTAATCCATACTCGGGCGATATATATTTAGATATTTCGATTTCCGACTGGCCGGCTGTACTCTTTTATCGGTCTTCAATCATTAACAGCTTCGAGTTTTCGTCGATTTATAGAGTGAGACTTTTGTCCCTCACAAGAGGATGTTCTTTAGCATGTTAAGCTCGCGTATCCGCGTAATAAGATATGAAAAAGTGAATTGCTATTTATGTTCAAGTGCAAGGATCGATTCGATGTGACCGTATCACGCGGATATATAGAGCTGCGCTGCTCGAGATTGCGGTAAGAAGAAATAATTGCCAAGTGCATTAAGTCTATTAGCGCTTTTGTCGTCCAGGAACCGACAAGTCAGTCAGTCATTCTACATACTGCTACGCGTTTAATTGATCGCCTTCTCAATATTTTGCAAACGTCCCTGCACGGTCATTCTCGTGCATCGACCTCCCCTGCGGTCTAGTCGAATAATATTAGATGGAGGCATTAAGACTTCGAAGGATTACCGACGAAAGTACAATGGTCGTGAAAGCGCGACAGCCGACTTCCTCCGTGACTATCAAAAGCGGACAAATAAGCGGTTGAAGCGAATCATCGATTTCTACCGGCGGTCGTCCTCTCCTGTCTCTACCTGCTCGCGCATTACGATTGTTGGGATTTCCGGTGCTGAGATATAAAGAACGGGAAGCGACGCGTTTCCTCCACCTGTGTTCCGCATGTAGAGCAAATCGCGTTGATTACGGTACTGGATAAAAACACACGATTCGTTCTTAACGACACAGGATTATCGTTGAGTGGAACAAGTTTCGTAAAATAAGAAATTACATGTTATATGTATTGTACATAACGCGCATTTGGTATTAATACTACATTTAATTAACCCTAATTCCTCCAACCAGGGTCGTTCATGTCCCCCCATTTCTAACAGTCGTTAGTTGTAATGTGCGTTTTTCAACAAATAATTGTTATAAAAAAATATTTAAACAAATAATTTCCAAATTTTCTTTACATTGATTTTTAGTCGAAGGTATAAAGAGATTATAAACATTTTTGTGAAATTTTTCGAAGCTATTAACATAGTGAAAAACGCATTGGACATGAAATACCCTGGTTGGAGAGATTAAGTTGCGGAAAAAATGTTGGAGGGATTAGAGTTAAATGCTGAAATATTAATTGTTAAAACTCGAGGAAAGCGAATAGTCTTTGGCCATGACTTTTAGAGATGTATTTTGCAGTCTATAATATTTGGAAAAACTTTCAGATATGTCGGGAATATATTCATAAAGCGTAAAATTTTTAAGCGAAACAGCGAGGAAGTATCATTTGCAAGGAGACGCGAATGGCACCGTCGGCTTTCTAAATTTGTATCAAATACTAAGAAGCGTCACTTTCACCGGCTGATCGATAAACTCTGTGCCACAAAGTTGCAGTTAGAAGAAGAGTCTCGAAGAAGAGTGCAGTCAAAATCATTTCCATGAATTTCGACGAGTTGTTGTGGAAACCGAGTCATCGCTCGTGTTAAAGCGAGATGTTGCAATAGCATGAATTCTTTCGGAGTGAGACTGACGAAGAAAGATTCCACATATTGGTCATCGTCACGTAAATATTAACCTGACGACGGACACGCCAAGATATCTATCTCATAACAAGATAGACAGGTCGTTAAATAACCTCGAGTACCCTCAGGCTACTTCTTTCTATTGCAGCGAGAAAATAATAAATAACATTCAGATGAAAACACGAAACTCTCAGATTAAATAGAGATATGTAATCACTAAGTTCGTAAATATATGATTATTGAGAAAAAAATACTTGCTTGTCTGGTCATTTATAAATACGGAATAATACATATGCTATGTGCAAAATTTCGAATTGATGCGTTAGCAATTTGATCAGGCAAGAAAGATCAAAGAGACGTGTAAAACACAAAAAATTGAAGATCGTTCAAAAAATCTTTCACGACATTTTTTGAACGTTCGTTACTCGAAATGCTTACGTAAGATCTCTAAAAAGTCTGCGCTGCCATTCTAATTGATTTAATTGCGCTATATATATACTCCACACGTATGACGTATCTCGCGATGAGAAACATATCGCGGTGGAATATCGGCGGGCTCGCATGTCGCGGTTTGCGGAATTATTTCGCAAACTGCGCCGTTATAAATCAACTCCGGTTTAATGGAGTCTATTATGTAACACGCCAAAATAACACGCGAAACAGCGCCGGTCGCGCTAATGGAAACACGTTCGCGCGACATCGCACGCAACCGAAGTCGCGAGGACACCATCCGTCCAATCTGCATCGTTAATTATTAGCTACGTAATAACATCTGCGCCGGTATCTTATACCGCGCATCATCTCCGGACCCAGCGACATCGAGTTAACAAAAACGCTCGTACGTGCAGCCAGATTAAATGTCCGCGCGTGTCGTTTGTGTCAACGTTACCGAGCGCGACGATGATTCGCTCGAGCAAATTTTCTCTTTCTCTTCAGGCAATTTCGCAGCTATGCGGGTAATAATCAAAAGAAGGATTGCGAATCGGTGAGCCAGGTTTACCTAACTTGGACCTGGCTGATGCAATCGGATCCGAGATCCGTTGTCGCAACCGAGACAGCGATTCCGTCGTACCCCGAGGAGGCCGAACAAATCGAGCGTTTTGCTTCTTAACCCTTAACCACGGACGTGTCGTCTCACAGACGACGCGTAAAAGAAACATATGTATTTTTTTATGAGTTAATTGTAAATTAAGTTAATTGTTAAGTTAATTGTGTGTAAAATTAACTGTAATAACGCGCTGTTGAACTGTAATATTTTTCTGAAGAGGACCCAAACCAAGGGTCGAAACGTAATTGCGAATAAAGCTATCAATATTGCCAGGTTGCTGTCAACAATTGTCTTTTTATTTAATTGTTAAACATTTGAGTTTTTCCTGTTTCCGAGGTACACTAAAGTACGTATTTTAACCGATAACAGGAGCTACAAACAATTTAATTACCCCATACAATGTTTCAGACGCAATAAAGCTAGTAGTCTGTTTCGTATGTCTGTGGTTAAGGGTTAATTCATTCTATGCACGCGTATTCCTAAGCTGATATCACATGTGCCGTACGACAAAATTTTTAAGCGTGTTGATTGGTTGCAGACCAGAATCTTTCTAGAAACTTGAAAACCTTGTTGTCCTGCAACCAATCAACGCATTTGAAAATTTTGTCGTACGGCAAAATTGTGATATCAGCTTTATACCTCGTTAGACAACGTTAACGTCGCAATTTCATCGAATCGTCACGCGCCTGTGTCTCTTCCCCTTCGAGCAATCAGAAAATTAATGGTGCTTTCCATCTAGCGACGCAAGTCGACACAAGCATCATTCTATCTTTTTTTAACATTCATAAATAACAAAGATAGAATGACACTTGTGTCGTTAGATGGAAAGCACCAAAAAACGTCCGTCACGTGATAACGATCAATTGTTATAAAATCGTTATAAAATTTGTGTCCTATGGTCGACATTCGTAGTCCGTTTTTATATTCAAGACTTGTACTAGCATCTTAAGAGTCTTGAGACGAGAATTATGAATAGGTCGCCGACTTAGCAGTTTGGCTGTCGAGAAAAAAACGTCGCCGCGGCAAAAAGACGGCAAAAACGGAAATAGAGGTTCGTGGACATTCGTGTTTCGTCGCCGACGTCTGCGGCGCCAGACACCCCTCAGGCGCCGCGGTAATCGCATTGTATCGCTTCTCGCTTCTTTTCGTGAATCAATCGCATTAGCCGGGAATTTGCGACGTCGGAATTAAGAGCGGATTTGGGTCAGACGGCGACGCGGAGGGCGGCAACACGGCAGCCGCTGAGAATTGCGTGCGATCTCTTCCCAGAACGCAGACACGCTCGCCGCGGCGGGTACGCCTTTCTAAACTCTCGCGCGGCGATTTTCGCGGATCCGTCGCGTGCGCGAGCATGGATGTCTCACTTACCTTGCGAGAGAGATTTCCCTGCGTCGAGTAATATCCACAGGACGGGCGATCCAACGATCCTCAACGCGGAGACGCGGAGCGACGGGGAGCTATGGCGGGCGGGCTGGTTCACCGGGTCCGTGCGCTTGTCAAAACCAACTTATCGATCGCACTTGAATCCGGCGGTGCAGGAAGCGCGGACGGCGACGACGAGCGCACGATCTCTCGCCACACGACGGAGAACTCCGGGTATCACTGGCCGCTGGCGTTAGTCGCAGAATCCGAGGCGCACGAGAGATCAGGAACGCGCTCTCTGCAAGCGTGGAAGAGAGTGACAGAGAGAAAGAGAGAGAGAGAGAGACGGAGAGAAACAGGGACGCGGAGAGACGAGCCGAGAGAGAACCGACCGAGCCGGTTTACCGTGAGGAACTGAGCGAGCAGGATTGTTTGGTCCACGGCCGCGACTTCGGCTGTTTACGTCGCCGCTCGGCGTTTACGACCGCGGGTGAGCGTAACCCGCGTTCGGCTCGCTTCGGTCGTCTTCGGCTCGCCTCGCGCGCGGCAACCTCGACGAACTTTTGTACGGGTCGAGGCCGAACGAGGAGGTGGACGGAGGAGAGGGGGAAGGTGGAGAGGCGGGGGTGAGGCAGGAGGCTTCCCGCGGCGGCGGCTTCCCGTTCTTACTTCTTACGGCCGTTACATACCTCCTCATCCTCGACCTATCTCGTTAACTCCGTGACAATTCGTCACTTTCTGCTCTTCGCTAAATGAAGCCGAACGGCCGTCATTGTTCCCGTGGTGAAATCGACGGGCGGGGATCGTGTCGGTCGCCACCGTCGGACGTGCCCGGAGGATTTCGAAGGTTTCTTTGTCGAGGATTCCGGTAGCCCGCGCGAAAATACATGGCACGATACCTTCGTTTATGCATGTACAATGTATGGGTATGCGAGAGCGGAACAAGGGACGTGGAGCGAGGACGAGAGGATAATCTCGTGTTACGCTTGAGAGTCCCCGTGTAAGATCTGAATCGGTTGATAAACGCGTATCCATCATCCGTCGCCGCGACAGTGCTAAAAAAAAAAAAAAAAAAAAAAATGGCGGCCATATCCGTATACTTATTTCGCGATACTGATACGGCTTTGCGCCGTTGGAATTTATTAAAGTGGACGCGGGAATAAATGCGCGGCAACAGTTACGTCGTTTCTCTCCTTTCGATCAGTATTATTGATTAAATATAGTCTTAAAAAAATAATATCGGTTACTCGTTAAATTTTTATCGCGGGTTGCTTCATCCTTCGATGCACAACCCAAGGTACTCATTTGCAATTATTATGTATCAACATCCTGCTTTTCCCGCATAATTCCTGCGAAACATTCCTATGGCCGAAAATAAATAATTCCAGGGCGATACGGTGGGGGGCGGGAGGGAGGATCGTGTTTGCGACGCCGAAATCTTACTCATGTCCTGGACTATATGCGGTTCGTGGTTTTAAATTACGACCAGGAAGATGGTGGCCGCGTTCTACTCCTCGCCCGTTCTCTCTCCTCCATCTGGATCCTTTGTTTCAGATCCCGGCTCTCGTCCTTCCCTAGACGCCGCGACACGTGCGTCTCTCCCTTCCTTCGTCGGGCTGGAAATGCGAAATGCCGAGGGCGAGACTCGCTTTGCCTTTGGACGAACGCAAAACGCGAGGATCGAAGGAATTCGGTCGAGTAATTGAGGTAGGTTCTTGGTCACAGTCTTTTTCGAAAATACAAAATAAGCACCGAATGAGAGAATTCAAAGAAGAGGAGGAGGAGGCCCGGCACTTTAACTCTTCCACTAGCAAGAGTGGTCATGAAAGAAATTATTAAATGTCGAATCTCATTCTAAATGATTTTCATTATCGTTTTACACACGGTATGTTTTGTGTTTTATAATTATTATTTTCTAAGTGTGTTGAAAACGTGATCTTTTTTGTACATTATATATTTTCGTTATGTTATATTATTTTTCTTCGTAATATAAGGATTATAAGGTACGTAAACGATGACAATTACGTATTCGTAAAAAAAATCTAAAAAGTCTATTATTTAAATTGATTGTTAAATTGAGTAAATTATTATATAGAAAGATTAATGGTATCTATCTAATTATTCGCTGAAAAAGGGAATAATGGAATTAAATACTGATACAATTAGAGATGTGCGAACTATTCGATTTGAATACGAATTGAATCGAGTGAGATTCAAATTTGAATTTTTGATTCGAATCTGAACTAGTTGCAAATTTCTAATGGTTCGAATTTGTGAATTCTATAGATTGTCAATATATAGCTTATGATATAGCTATAAAATCATATTTCTTGTTAATGAACAAAATAGTACAGTCATTTTAATAGGTGCATTCTCAGTGGGTGTATTCAGTACAACTCACTGAGCGGCTAATAGCAATAAAATGTAATCTTTATACCTTTGCAACCTGAAACTCAACCAATATAATGTTATTAAATATTACATTAGAGTATTTGAATAATTTATCTGTAATATTTCACTAATTATTCCAGTTACTGTGGCATTAAGTAAATAAAGCATATTTAATTAGTTTTATATTAAATATTTAAATGTTTTTTTACATGTTCTTTTTCCTTAAAACAAATTTATTGTATGTTATATAATCAAAATTATATTTTTTCACATAAAAATATTCTCTTATTATAATATCTACGTATTAAAATCTAATAACTATATTGTTAACTAAAAATTATATTTCAACGATTTAATTCGATTTAATTCGGATTCATTTTGATTCAGATAAAATTTACTCGATTTGGTTTGATTCGGATTTGAAAAAAGAAATAAAATTCGCTTAGATTCGATTCAAACATTCTTGATTCACACATTTCTAGATAAAACATATTTAAAATCGACGAAAAAATAGTTTATTTTAGTCTTCTGAATCATATCTGACTTCCCGTTCTTCTTTATCATTAAATTGTACTTATCAGATCGTCGCAGGTCTCGTTCGCTGGTTCGATACATGTCGAGTATATTTGACATTCCAAACACTTGCGTTCATTGCTTCTTGCATTTTGATTTCGAGAAAAATAGGGTCTATAGCGAGTGTCGATCTATGGTGGACTACGCAGTCCGCATAGTGATTTGCGTAGCACATTCGTGTGCGTCGCATTTTCGAAATTGGAACTTTCTACCAATTACGCGACGAATCCACCAGATCACCGTGAAAAGTTTCGCTAAATGGAATGAGAAGAGGTCAACGAAAGTGATCTTTCAACTTCCGTGGCGATCACATTTCTATTCCTGTCGCGTTGCCCGATGAAAGCGATACGGTAAACACATTCTCCGCTTCTCAGCAAGCGGTAACGGAATTTGCTTATTCACGAAGTAACAGTCATGGTAGAGCGGTTGACCTTAACGCTTTTCACTAAAAAAACCCATGATGTAACCTGCGGTAGTGAAGAAAGTGCCGAAAAGTATCTTGATGCCATTTTCGTCCTCGAGATCTTTATGCGTCTCGCGGAACATTTACTGCGTCGCGCATCGCATCGATCATCGCGGAGAGATCTCCATCTGGTTTAAATTGTGCAAAAACGTAGGCGAGGGTATTGTGTGGAGTAACGATCGTGCACGGCTGTTTATGAGCACAATGTCGTAATGACGGCTTCATGTGCATTCCCTCGCCTACTAATCCAAATCTCGAAACGCGACATTCTCGGATGAGTTCCACCTGCGTTGATGTATGCGCGCGGTGGATTAGTCATGCGGCCTCCGAGAGTGCGAGTCGAAATAGAACGCTTAGTCAGACGTCACCAGGAACTGCATCGAGGGAGTCACCGGCCCGCCGCAGCCGCCTTACTTTGTTACGCTTTATGCGCCTATTCGGCATTTCGCAGCGATCTACAGCAGTGATCTACATGGATCACGAAGATGAGATTGTATCGAGTACCTAGGTGTTTCGATATCGTATGGAACACCCTTTATAATGTAAACCCTTTTCGATAATTGATTATTACGTATCGAGGAAAATGCTTGTTTAATATTTTGCAGCGATTCTATAGCAGTGATTTGTACAAATCTATTTATAAGAATAAAATTGTATAGGATAGTCAGAAAAATTTCAGTCTTAGAACACTTTTATAATGTAGACACTTTCCGATAATTGGTTATATAATATTAATTTATAAATCATGGTGAAAATGTATTTTAGCTTTTGTTCAAAATGTTTTAGCAATGTTGTAGCAATGAAAGAAAATTAGAGAGTTTATATAACTTTAATCTATAATTTTCAAATTAAGGATGTTATAGAAAACGTTTATATATACTCTACATCTCATGTTTTAAAATAATTATATCACACAATATTCCCTTCCATTAAACCTAAAATACTTTTATGGAATTAACTTCTACAATTCGTTATTATATATTTTTTGCAGTATTTTGATGTGCACATATTTCAGCTGCAGGTTGAGTTTATAATTTCTTCTGAAATAAATTTAATAACAGAATTTTTTAAAGAATATAATTGCGGGGAGAATGATTAACAATTTTTAAAGATATAGTACAAGCTTCATGGTTAACGATGTGGTACCGTAGCCGGGCAACCGCATGTCACGATGGCTGGCGTGTATGTTAGGAGCTAGTTTCAGATCGCAGATCTTAAAAGGGAAGCACACCTGGATCGCTCGAGATGTTTATTTGTACCCGCAAAGCGGCTCCTCGTCCAGCGCCGATCTCGGCGTGCTCGATGCACGCTTTAAGCTTCGATCAACTTTATAGCAGTCTATTGCTACAGAGACTTTTAAATCCAAAATTTGAAGACTTAAAGTATCAATTAGACGAAATTAACGCGACGATGTAGAAATGTTTAATCATAATTACCGTTAAATAATAATGAAATAATAATAAAGTGACGATAGATACGTACGTATTATTCAGCTGGTTGCACCATTATTATTCATCTAGTGTTCCTATTCAACACTTGATATTCGAATCAGACATAATCGACGAGTCCTTGAATAACGCGTAGGTGGATCATTGACGAAGGAAGTTCTTCGTAATAATCTCCTCGCCACGAACACGCGTGAACATACATTTGTTCGTTTGTTGCTTCGGTCGTACATGTAAAGCGCACCTTTACGCGCCACTGTACGCTTGCTTGTACATGTTCAATTGCGTTGATATTCCGCCTTAGAAAACTAGATGCGAGTACCATAAATTCACGCGCCTCGTAAGCCAGGCGCTATTGTTACGACGATGATTGCACGCGTCCGCTCGCGTGACGCCGGCCATTTGCTTTCTATTTTGCCTCTTTTCATTTCTATTTACGTATGATTTATGCGACATCGCACTGTCGCGACAACAACGTGTTCGTTCGCATACCCCCCAAAAAAAAAAAATTCCGTACATCTACGTATGTATGTAAGGGCGTCGATATCATCGGGCATGTGCAATCAGATTGGTTAAAAAATCAAATGATCACGTAGAACGCGGGAGTAAAGTGCAGGAAAATGTCGGTATCAAGTCAAATTAATTTACCATTACTTAATCATTGCAATCGGTTAATCGATAATTAACGGGAGAAAGTATAGTCAAGAAATTCGTTACGAGTAATCGAAGTAAGCGCAAAATGTCAGTTACGTGAGCGCCCACCAGCCGGTTTCATCAACGTTGGTTAACTTTAATTGTAACTTGTCCCTCGCCTACCGCTAATTTTAGTTCTAGGAAGAAGCGAAGATTCAGTGAAAATTAATTTACAATTAATCAACATTGGTGTGTTAAGGAAGAGGGAAGGACGGCGAAGGGATCGATCGGGCTCCGCGGTGAGCACATCTCCACCGAATT
This sequence comes from Crematogaster levior, assembly GCA_901521435.1. NCBI lineage: Eukaryota > Metazoa > Arthropoda > Insecta > Hymenoptera > Formicidae > Crematogaster > Crematogaster levior. Next base: position 862,651 of record CABEGB010000758.1, read on the forward strand.
TATGTCTGTGAACTCCAGTGAACTCCTGAACTCTCGTTGTTTCGATTTCTTCTCGGCGACAATGACAAAAGAATGGCATCCACGGCATTCGCACTTCGATGTTGCGCACATGTACATATGTATACATACGTGATGCGATCGTTAATGGAGTTACGGGATTGTAGGACGTAGCATCGCTTTCTTTTAATTTCAAATTTTAGAGTCGGGCAGCTGTGATATTACGTGATGCGTGAAACATTTATATGTCAAGTGAACGTATATATATTTTAAATATCATAAAAAGAAAGTCTAATTCGAAAATATTATTATCTTATATAACATCTAAGATATATGTATAAGATATGTATTTTTTATTTCTTACGTCTCGTATTAATCACTGCGTTTATTACACTATTCACGTTTATCAGTTCCTCGGATTTCGAAATTTTTCTGTAAGTACTTTGACAAAAAAAAACCTAGCAGAGCGTGGTTTCGATCCACGGACCTCTGGGTTATGGGCCCAGCACGCTTCCGCTGCGCCACTCTGCTTGTCGAGTGCAGCCCTTGAAAGGGTGAATTGTAAGTATAATTTTAACTAGCTATCCGCTAATCGTTTTATCGAAAAACTGAAATTTTTTTTCTAGTATTTGCAACATTTGATGCAATAACGATATTTATAATTAAAGTATTGAAAGCAAATTACTTTTTATCTTCATTTTATAAAAAATTTTTATGATCGTTACTCTATTAATACGTTTTTTAGAAGGGTTCTTATGAACAGCAGAGTGGCGCAGTGGAAGCGTGCTGGGCCCATAACCCAGAGGTCCGTGGATCGAAACCACGCTCTGCTAAGTTTTTTTTTTATCTAGATAGATGTTTGCAGTAAAATTCGATACACTGTTAAAAAAAACAATCCATTATTAGAAAAGCAATCCGTTATTTTATTTCTTTAATACTGAATCTCTTATAACTCAACAAAAATTATTTATAATCTTTAAGTGTTGTTATAGTTTGTGTATAAATATTGTTATATTAGTTTTTATATTATAATATCCTTATTATTTACTAAGCTAATAATTTGCAGTATCACATGTGTATTTCACTGATCATAATCACAATGATATTTTAAAATATCTCTAAAATTTCACTCACACACTTTTTTTGGTTTATGGGCGTGTTAAGTGAAACGGTGAAATTATGTAGAGATCTTAGGATTAGGAATTAGTTTTGTGACATGTATAGAAACATTTTCTAATATTAGAGAAACGTGTATCCACAAATCGGAGAAAGTAACCTCGCAAAATTATGCATGCGGCTTTACATACTCGATTCTGCGACTTTGAAGTCGTTCTAATGGTAAGACGACTGAAGATATCATGCTTTTTTATCGGCGACATTTAAAATGAAATGAGGACGGTTTAGCAGGTAGTTGAATTTTATCCTAATGTTAAATTAGACTCTTACTTATTAATATGCTGGCACTATCACCTTGAAAAGAAATTAAAAAGAAATCGAAACTATACGCTGCTTTGACATTTAACGCTTCGATAAAATATGTTAATAATATTCCGAATTATATCATGCTATTTATAGGAATTTTGCAAAATACTTGTAACTTAAACATCGCAAAAGATGACTGAAAGGTATTTAAAAGAACGTCTGAAGGATGTTCGAAAGAATGGAATTCTTTCGAGACGTTTACTTTGCAAAGTGCGCTGTTCCGTTCATACCATATTTGTAGTTGTTTTTATTCCATCCAATAGGATAAGTATTTTAAAATGCAAATTTCAAACTTCATCCTTTTTCTTAATTCTAGAAGCTGTTTTATTTATATTTTTTTTTCATTAAAAATTAAACTCACGATATTTATATTTATATATATTATTTGCACATTTTATGTAATAGAAAATTTTATATTAAAAAAAATTTTATATTGATTATAAAAGGATAATTAAGTCAACACTGAGTTGTTATCTAGGAATTTACTATTGTATCAAGTGCACTATAAAAGTCACATACTTTTTCTCGATGGCAGATACTCAAGTCAAATTAATACAAGAATGTGTCGTTTATTTTTAGTATTAAGAATATAATAATAAAATATTATATTTTACATGTAAAATGGTTTTCGTAAATTAAGTTTTGGGGATAAAAGTAAACAGCGAAAGATTTCGACACTTATTTTGATTTTATTTTAAGACATTAATATTTTTTATATTAAATATTAAAAGATTGTTTAAAAAATAACATTTAGTCAAATTTTCTTCACAAGTTAGTGTGACGTTAAGATTTATATTAATAGATTTACTTATTAGTTTGTACTGATGCCGATTCAAAGAAAGGATCGAAACGTTTGCATTATGTACTGATTGCAGGATTTATAAAGGATTTGAAAATTTTCTACAAGGAATTTTGTGCTGTGCCCCGCGTTTGGTTCTTATTTGCCCTTCTTCCATTTGTTTTATGGTGACCTTAAGTTTTTTAAGGAATCTGTTATCAAAGTAGACATCTGTAACAAAGTAGGAAGTAAATAACTTTTGATATGCACTGTATATGTTCTGTACCGACAATCATCCGCTATTTACTCGGGTCGTTTGTTGAAAGCTTTGCACCCGCACGTGTTTCGCGGTTAGTAACGGCGACTTACGATACATCCGGAATGTGTGTTCGAGGACATTGTATTGCCAAGAAGGCTACTCACAGGCTTATTAACATTCCACGGGGCCGACATATCGGCAATTTTGTCGTTGCACGATCTTTCTGGCACATTTATTGTGTGATCAAGTTTCATCAGTTGACGTCCTCTTGCGTGATTTTAAACAATTTTTCGAAAGAGATTGAAAAAGAGATTATATATGAAAATACATCTAAAATTTAACAAATACTTTATAATGTATTGTTTCGTATTTCTATATCTAGCGCTAAACGTTAAAGATTCTTAAATATGTGATCTTTAGGTAAGACATGATATTTAGAATCTTAGATAATCGTTTAATTTAAACGTGACGTATGAATTAGTATCTTTATAAGATTTTTATCTGATCTGGTGTTCCATGTGTGCTTATCAATGCGTAAAGTGCAGAATGCGGTCTCTATATCGGTAAGATAACAGCAGAGGTTGACGTAAGAGTTGAAAATCGAGTGTGCGGAGCCGCGAGAGATTATTTTACGAGGAGGTGAGTACGAACTAAAACTAATTTCCTGTCGCGGTACCGTGACGTGTCGCCAACTTGTGGCAACCGTTATGTAAACTTTTCTCGGAGTTACGTAAGAACATAACGTTGCATATTTTTTTAAACTCCTCGCATAACTTTGATCGATACAGTCAAACATACGGTATGTCGACTCTAACCAAACAGGTAGATGCGTGCCATAATCGTCTGCATGGATGATTACGTAAAGGTGGCAAGAAAACGTTTTTCGCACGTGATATTTATCTTACGATCGTTTGAAATTGCGTGCAAGAAAGCGGAATCAAGTTTTAGTCGCGTGATTATCGAACGTTCGATTTGACTTGCTCATTAAATTATCGCTACAACAAGCATTACAGCACTTCTTCGAAGGTCGAAAGTGAAATGATTGTAATTGAAATGTAATTAATAATTAACTAACGTTTAATTTTCTACTTTGCTACTTATAATTAGTTGTTATTTTAGACGATAACTTAATATTACATCTAATAAGCTGTAATAAACTAAAAGCGACAAGTAATATGCGACAACTAATATACGACAAAAGAGATAAATAAACAAATACTTGAGGTTGATCATGGTAACTGAAGACGCACCGCAGCATCCCGGTTGCCAAGGTTGCCTGCAGTAACCAACGTCCGCGATGATTTATTTTCTACAGTCCATCGATCGGAATTTATTTCATACGGAAGAACGGATTATGATATCGAACCGTTATAGATACATTTTAATAGTGGTTAGCATATGCGGTTTCACAGTGAAAAATATTTCTTGCCGGATTTTACCAGCTTATATTACGGATACTTACTTACTGATTACTTATTCCAATCACTCGTAAAAAACATTATGCACAAATATATGCACAATTATAAAAAATATAATAAAAAATATAATATATAAAATTGGGAATATATAAAAAAGTTTAATATTATTATGTCACGATAATAAAGTAAGAATTTCAAATGAATGTTGATGATGACAGCATCAGCAACAACGTAACAACATCATCGCGAATCTTTTTCGTTGCCGGGGCGGGCACGCTCGACGAATTAGTCGATAGAGTGGGCAGCGGGCGTAATGATCGCCGGCACATAAATTTAGCAAGGAGACGAGGCGAGAGACGAAATGCCGGGCGAATAATCCAAACGTGATGAATGCTGGTCAGCTTTACTTTGGAACGGGTCCACGCGAGCTTGGCGCTCCGGCACCGAAGACTACGAGCCTCTCGGATCTCGTAGTCGACACGCAACGTCAAACTCGCGGACGAAATTCTCTAACGCTTTTCGACGTTTGACATATTCGCCCACGCGCACCTGCTGACTCTCCCTCAAATCTCCGAACCGCGTGCCTCGTTTCCGCTTCGTTGCACGGCATCCGCCCCACCCGTTTTTAATTCCTCCTCAAGCCGCCGTTGATAAATGTACATCTGCCTTATTTAAGATCATCGAATAGCACGAAATAGCATGGAATTTTAAATAACGTTTAATACATAATCACTTGGAATCAGTGCTCGATTTAATGAACCATATCATTCTGTGATTTTAATTTCATCTTGATTAATATATCTTAAATTTATGCGCATGCATTATCATTTTTTATATATACTTTGATACTTATCGCGCGACAACCCTGCATTTATTATTTTACTGCTAGTGCTAGAGGCAATTGTGTTCGACGATGGATAAGAGATTTTGATCGCGTTAACCCACACTCGAACGTTTTAAGATGTACGCGGCTAACAGGTATACCTTACTTTTTTCCCGATGCCACGCATTTGACTAATAAAATTTATTATAACTTGCAGCGTAGGACTCGCGTACAAAGGAGCTTTGAACGCCATCAACCGATCTGTGTGCAAATGTACCTTTAAGTATTTATAGCACGTGACGTGTGTATCTGACCGCGACGGAAGGATTTATCGCGCTGCCGAAAGCAGCGTCAACTATTTCGCGAGATAAACAGGCTCGTTGTTTTCGCCGAATCTTTTCCAGTGAAAATATAAGCCAGAAGCTGGATGGGAAACGCTACAGCGACGGTACGGATCTATTAGCTTGTCAAGAAATTAATGTTACTCCAAGAAACCACGCATTGCTTTCACTTACGTGCCATATAGAACGCCGACTCTGGAATGCCGGGGATGAATAATTTCTGTAATTTTCTGCGAGTTCATTGTGATGCTAAAAGTAGGTGTTGTACCTGACAGTAGATCAGCCGTTCTTCCATTTTCATGATACAAGAATTACGCGTTTCTCCACTTGGGTCGAGTGTCTATCAATTGCTAAATTGATACTGTAGGATGTTTCTCACTGCGAGTATAATTGGATTCCCATCATCAATTCTTTCGCTATCTCTGCTAAAGATAATTTTCCTTTTCTAAAAGTCCAGAGTATCTACTTATCCTACTTTGTTGGATTTTAATTTCGAAGAAAAGTTAATTAGAAATAACTTGGCTTAGGTATAGCTGAGTCGACTTATGTTTCAATCTCGATACATAGATCTTTTTCAAATAATTTTAGTCTCGAGTGTACAATTTTCATGGCCAGTGTACAATTTTCATTTCACATTAGTATGACTCTCATATCCATGCATCTCAAAACATACAGCACAATGTTTTATTTGAAATTACAAAGTGATAGAAAAACAATTACATTCTATTAGAAATTTTGAGAGAAATTCAAAGAAATTAGAGAGATTATTCGATTCTTCTATTATTCTATTTTTAAAATTTTCATGTACATGCTTTTGATTATACAGACTGTTTGTTAACGTAATAATTTTGTAATTGCAAGAGACATATTCTTAACCAACTTGCACTGTCATTTTTACACTTTCTGTAGCATAAGAGTGTATCAGTCTTCTCTAATATTCAACATGAAAAAGAAATGGAATATTTTCGTCATTTCCATAAATATTAGTTGAAGCTAACGGAATTTAACCGACTCATCGACTCTTGTTAGAGACAGAACTGGAATAAGGCGAGAGGTTAAGCCAGTTAAGCCCTAGTTAACGAATCTTTATGGGAATAGTCCTACGGGATGATTGCGGGAGGGATGACGGTTGGCACTAAAGGCTAGTCCTGCGGAGATCGTGCAATAAATTCTTGCTCGCAGGCATCGCGTAGAAAGGAAGAGAAAAAGAGAATCGGCATGCTAACTTACTTCGCAGCCCGCATTTTCCGCGACATCGAGTGGCAAACCGGGCAGAAACGGCCGTAAAATCTCTACCACTCTAGCGATTAAGGCGCGCCGCAGCGCGACTCTCTGGACATGTCAGAGATATTAGCTTGTACCAGCACCGATCATATCCAGTACGAGGTACGAACCGTGTCTTCGCCGCCGCATCGCGACCATATTTCTTTCTCTCAACGAGCGGTGCCCACCGCGCGGATGCCCGCTATTTGGAGTCGCTATTCGGAGGCGCCCAATATGTCGTACCCGGCACGAGAATTGGTCGCCATTCGGCCGGTTATTTGGGGACAGAGAGAGGCACTATCACGAATATAAACATCCAACGACCGCGATCCTTATGGTGGTACGGAGTTAGCAGGCAACTCCGTCCGGTTGCCAAGAATCTCACGTCCCTACAGCATCCGCCTTGCCGCAGTGCCAAGAGAACGTATTTTGTTTCTTCGTCTTGCTCGCTCTTTCCGTTTCTCTCTTATTCTCTCTCCCTCTCTCTTTCTTTTTCTTGATCCTCTTGCAATCTTGCATTTTGCTCGCCATCTCGCTCTCTTTCTCTTGGTAGGAGAGGTTCCATCTTGACCTGGACTAGGGCATACTGGTAATTATTTTTCCTCGGACACCCGTCCCGTTGCTTCGCTCAATCGGTGATCCCTAGGCCAGAAAACATGGAACGAGAGATTAGTACAGCACGCAGCTGATACAACTTCTCTGTCTATCTCTCTATCTGCCTCGCTACTCACTCTCGAGTGGAAAATACGCGCGGTAGGATAGGGAGAGAGATGAGCGAACCAGCGACAACGCCGACGACGGCGTGTCCATTCTCAATGATGGAATGGCATGATGCGTCAACATGATATTCGAAATTGTCGCAATTCGTATCGCCTAATAGTGCTCACCTCTACCGGTTATTTTCGTCAGCACTTGAGTGATGAATCGATGTCGCCCGACATTGTGCTTCGTCGGAATGTTTCTCTCGTTAATCAGAATAAATTCTCTGCACTCATATTAAAAAAAAAATTTATGTAGTAAAAAATATTTATGTAATAAAATATTTTTGTAATAAAAATGTTTTCTGAATAGGACATACTACCCATACTGTCATGTAGTTTCGTCCCGTTAAAAGTAACTTTGCATCAATAAAGAAAGGAAAATTATTTTTAATTTTGAGCTTCTAAAATTAACACAATGTGAAGTTTTTTTTAGTATAAAATGATTTTAATTACAACAGCGACACTAGACACTATCTTAAATTTAAATTTAATATTAAATATTTTAGTTTAAATATTTTGATAAGTGCGACGTGATCGATAAACGAGATCAGTCCTATTGTTCGAAAGTATTCTGTTTTGCGCAATTTTGCCGTAAGGTCCGTATCTCCTTGTAAATCTAGTTTAAGTATCTACTTTACATAATTAGAGTTGTTTGAATACCGCGCTATTTTCCTTTTACAATACACGCGCGATTCCATCGCGGATATTACGGACCTTACGATTGGAGCCACTTCGAATGGTTTTGGTTTACGTGAGGAAAATGCCGGCCATTAAATTTGTTATTGGTCGTCACGAATACACGTAGCGAAAAAGATGTAATAAAATTCTCTTTCTCTACGTATGTTCGCAAAATGTCTAGGCGCAGCCAATAAAATTAAAAATTCACAAACTATAATTACAAGCTTATAAATCCATTTTCACACTTGCAATTTACACTTATACGCGTAACTAAATATGTAACGATATTATGAAATAAAAAAGTAATGTTTATCTTATTTAATTAAATATGCTTTTACTTTGTTTATAACTTTTTCTGTAACCAAATGTGAATTACTTTTAGGAAACCAATACTATAACAATCATGAAATACAAATTTTATTTATCATGATTCGTCAACACTCTTATTTAAATAAATTAGGTGAATGTCTCGATAGCACAATGTACTTTCGTAGTGAGTTTCATATGGCACGTTTGTCTGCGAAGTACGTACATGTAAATTACGCTTCAGTTTGTTCGATAGAGCTATTATACTAATTTTTGCTTTCTCTCCGCAATAATTCGCATTTGATTAATAGTCAATAAATCACGTCATAGATGTGGCGATTCGTGATTATGTATTCCTTATGAGGGCATATGAAGCCACAAATGTACGCTGTTGTAGCTAATGCAATCGCGTCGTAATTGAACCATTACGAGCGTCAGGGAAAATGTAAGACTAAGGTCATGCCGCCTCTGCGAATCGGTGATCGATGCTTTACGATCCAAATGATCTATGACCGAATCTCACGCTCGATTGTATTTTGGCTGGAAAATTGCGCAATGATGCATGATCGACGACATGCATTCTCATCAAGAGGTACGGTAGTGGCTCGTGCCAAGTGAGGGTGGTAGATAATATACGCGAGCCGATTGAGTTAAGAAATCCTAATTTCAATGGCTACCAGTTCTCGTCGAATTTATTTGTACCAATTTTATGTCAATATAAAAATAATCTATATTTATATATAAAGCGATTCAAATCAATCAAATAATTGAATTCACGTACAAAATCCTTTAAAGCTGTGTCCGATACTTTGATCTTATAAACTATAAAAATAAAATAAATTTTGGATTTTTTATCATCTTTTCAATATATAAATACAATATAGTGTAATTTTCATAATTGTAAAAACGTAGCACTAAAGGCACTAGAATAGATTTTAACAAATAATATTAAATAGAGATAAGAAAATGCAATTACAAATATATTGGCGAGCAACATATACCTAATCGATGTATTTATATATTATAATATAATCTGCTAATATATGCGAAAGACTATTTTATATTATAATATATACGTGTAATATGTTTTGTACACATTATATTGAATTTATATAGAATACTTGTTTTCATTAACAATACTTAATTTTGTGTTATTTTAAGAAGAAAGGTTTTATGTAACATCAAAATGAATTTATGATCATCAATTTTTATATATTTTCACATTTGTAGCATAAAATCCATTACAAAGGAGACAGTCGATATATGTGAGCTATGACAAATTGTCGTATGAATAATCATTAATTTTAATACATAATTTATTTATAGTATAACTATGAAATTTAAAAAATGTAGTGATATTTTGGATATCAATGTCAAATATGTATATTCATATATACTAATTTATACTATATTTATACTGTAATACATAATTTATATACATATATGTAAATTATGTGTATTACACAATATATATGTACAAATATATATGTATTACAATATATATGTATGTATATACATTTATATATTTTTTTTGCCTAACTACTTCATATTAATGTTATTTATACATATTGTATGTAATATAATATAATTTTATTTATATTTTAAGCATCCTTTAGTTCTAGCAGTAAATCTATAAGCTTATTTCTCAAATTCAAAATTTCTGAACGTTTAAAATTTTATGTCATTAATAAATGTTTTAGTGAAAAATAAATATTTATATAAGTTCTAGACTGTAGTTTAATAAATATTGTTTATCAATATTGACTAAAATTTAAGACTTTATTATGATGTAATTTCAAAAATTAGTAATTCTTCAACAAAAAATTATTTACATTGAGTAAACATTCGGTAAAATTATACTAAAATCTAAGATTTACTTCAATAGTATGAATAGTAACATATTTATAAATACTTATTTTATATTTATGTAAATGTTAATAAGTCAAAGATTTAATTATATAATAAAAAATCTTAAATTTAATGTTTAGAACTTTTAGATTTATTAAATTAAAGTCTAAACTTATGTATGTTAATCGTACAAAAGAAAAAAAAAATAAGAAATGCTTTGCCTTGGCTTGGAATTCACTTCGCAAATTGTCATTATAGCAGTATTCTAAATTACTAAATCGTAGCAATTCGTAATAACACGTCATTGATACTGTCAGGTGAAACACGTAGTCACTGCAAAAGTTGATTGTTAATTGTAATTAAAAAAATAAAAATAATAAATAAATAATAAATAAATAAAAAATAATAATAATTGTAATTATTTATAGTAATCTATAATTACTAATAAGAAAATACAAAAAAGTTAAGGAAGATCTATGATATAAAATTTTGACGAAGAACTAAAACATTCTAACATACAATTTAAATTCAAACTTAATTTTAAAAAGATTTTTATATTGATATTAAATAATGCTTACTATCACATTGCTATATTCACAAACAGCATAATTCTTCAAAATGTAATATATACAATACAATTGTGATATACGTACATTGATTACTTTGTCCATTATTTTATCCACGTTACATGTTGTTCAGTATTCTACGGCACATTGATGACTACTTCTTCCCTGTTTACATGGTGTGTTACAACGGGTGCAACACGATGTCTAGGACGAAGCCATCGGGTTAAACGATTCATCGAATTTCTAAGGCAGACGAAAATCCGGTAAGATATGGCTGCACAATAACAAAAATTTTATACACATATAAGTTATACATGTACTACACTATGTATTACACATATATCCGTGTATAGGTGTACGCTCGCACGCGCACATCCGATAACACTGGATTGATAAATAAAGATAAATGTTTCAAAATAGAAAAAATCACAATTGATGATAAATTAGAAAACATTTAATAATTTTCTTATAACAAAAATTTTAGTGGATGATAATATTGTTTGATTAAATTCTTATTAGTAATACATTCATTTTTAATTACTTTTAATATTCGTCTTCCTAAATAAATTTTTCACGTAAATTTTTCACGAACAAGTTTTATATACATAAATATATTAAATATAAACTTGTAAATAGATAATGTAAATAAATATATGATAAAAAATATTAATATACCTATAACAGTATAATATAATTGATATCAACACTCCTAGAATGAATATGACGTAGCTTAATATTCGCACCACAAAAATGGGAAAATTTTCCTTGTTATTCTCGTTAAAATAATGCGTCACATTTGTGTCATCATAACTTGTACTTACTATTTCTATATTATTCGTCAATTCTAATGTCATATTTTCCGTTTTGATATCTAAAATAATAATACTTTGCAATTAATTATGTCCAATATATAAAGATTTTTATATATTATTATAAATTTTATTAGTGATAGATATTACTTATATATTTCATCAAATTTTTGAATTTTATTAGAAATAAATTTTATTATGGATAAAATAATTAGATAATATAATTTAAAAATTTATTGATAAATTAATTTTTAAACAATATGAGTTCAATATGTTAATTTATAATTAAAGTATTTTTAATTTTAACTTTAATTATTCTCAATTTATTTTTAAATTAAATTAATTATTTTTTGCTAGTAGTATATTAATTCTTGTATAAATGAATTAGAATAAATCAAAAAGACGAATAATTATATAGTGTTAATTTATATTATTCCATCCTATTTGACATACACATAATTTATGTATTGTAACAAGTTATAAATAGGTACAGTTTTCCTTTTAAAATAACTGTATTATCTTTTGATATTATGATTATGTACCTACATCTTTTATATTGATTATTATTTACGATTTTGATACATATGTACTACATTAGCTCTCTCTCTTTACTTTTATTTATTATTTACATACAAATGAGAAGTTCATTTTTGTTTATATTACCTGAGATTAAAATCCCGAAGATAACGGTCCATAATAACTGCGTCATAAAAGGCATTGTTTTTTTCCTTTATGAGAAATTTAGCTGAACAAATTCTAGTACTTTTAGTATACCTTCAATCCGTCAGATGTAATAAATATCACAATATGGTAATAACGCAATTGTTCTTTAGCTGAATCGAGAAATATCTGCAAAACTAATTGTCCAACCGTGTTGATACAACTTACATGAGAGAAGGTTGAATTCTAAGGAAGATTGATTAACAGAAGTGTATTATACAAATTAAAGAGAAAACGCCAAAATAATGTAATGACAATTATGCTTTCTATGGAATTCTACAGATTTTATCAGTTTTATCACGTATGAAATTATTAAAATATGGGAAATTACAGCATTATTGCATTATAATGATGTGATTACTACAACGTAATTAAAATTTGAACCTAAATAACGATCACAGCTTTTAATAAGTTCTGAAAATTTTATCGCAACTTTGTCAGTTATAGCTGAATTTCATGTACGAAATATTAATTTCAAATATATAAAGAATAAAGAAACGCATTATATATATATAGAGTTACATTGTTAGGTATTCTAGACAATTAAATATTTATCAATTCGTTTATTCTTACCAAGTCGGGAATCAGCTTATCTATACGTCTTATGTGTACGAGAGGCAATATGCGAGTGACAACTCGACCCGAAGAGAAGAAAACAAGAATGTAAATCCTACTTCTAATTGGTCAATTCAAAATTAATCACTTACATTATTGGTTGTAAGACATAAAATGATGTGCTCTTAATACCACACTTCTTTCTTGCAATCTTAAAATTATTTAAGACTGGATTACTTTTTAAAGATACATATTTTATTTATCTTCATATTTCTAAAAGTCAACGAATGTTTTTGTTAGTCGATAATCTTATTTTGTAATGTTCGCGTACTGTTATATTTATTCTTATTTTACTTCTATATTCTCGCTTACGCGGTTCATTTTCATATATATATATCTGTTTGTTCTATCGATTACATTAGTCTATTTTTTTAATCATACATGTATTCATATGTCATATAGTTATATTAACCGTTTTAGGTTCGAACACGTTTATACGTATTAACAGTCCTTATGACTATTTTTTTATTGCTGAAGAAGACTCAGTGTAGTCGAAACGTTCAATTTGTTTTATATGTTTTAGTTTGAATAAAACTTGAGCGATTTAATTTATATATTTTTTGTTATAACATCCTTTAGGCTCGATTGATGCTTCTAGTGGCCTTCTTATTTCTCATGCAATTTGATTTTGTTTATATCGAGCGTGGATTATTGTTTTAAAATCTTATTTTATCTTCTGAGAGAAATAATAAACAAGGTTTTGTTCACAATTCTCAATATTATATCTACGTATCTTTCCGTTTGTAGAGATATCCAAACTATCAGTTGAGCCTACTCACAAGGGAAGTGTCACAACTGTCCGGAACCGATTTGATTCTCCTTTAAATATGTTGTTATATGTACAAATCTAAGAGACACGTATTTTTTTATATGGGCTACTTTTGACTTTTAAGGGGTAAAACACCCCTTTGAAAAAAAACGGTTTTTATCTTTCAAGGCGAATATCTTTGAAACTATTAGAGATAGAAAAAAAATTCAAACGGGGTATTAAATGGCTTGATAAGTACTATAAAATAATGCAAAAAAATTTTTTTCTTTTTTTTTCAAAAAATCTTACTCCTTTAACTTTTTTTCAAAATTTTGAATTTTTGTTTTTATCAAATTAAAGGTTATTTTTTAACGAATTCATCCATGTATATTAAAGTTATGTTGCGTAATATCATTTTCAAGAAATTATTACAAACCCCTCCGTATATACGTTATTCGTGCTCGTATCGTATCTACTATGTGCGTAAGTGTAATAATTATCGTCGAAATAAAAAATTTAAAAAAATGTTAAATTTGTACAAAAATAAGCTTCTATTTGTGGCGATAAAAAATTTTTGAAATTTTGAAGAAAGAGTGATGGAAATATTTTAAAAATTAAAAAAATTTTTTTTGCACTGTTTTATAAAGTACTCCTAAAATCATTCAACTTTTATTACATGATATTTTTCTAGTATTACAGATTATAAAAAATATTAAGAATTAGGGTAGCTTTATTATACCTGGATATCTCTACAAACGGAAAGATACGTAGATATACTATTGAGAATTGTGAACAAAACCTTGTTTATATTTCTCTCAGAAGATAAAATAAGATTATCGACTAACAAAAACATTCGTTGACTTTTAGAAATATGAAGATAAATAAAATATGTATCTTTAAAAAGTAATCCAGTCTTAAATAATTTTAAGAATGCAAGAAAGAAGTGTGGTATTAAGAGCACATCATTTTATGTCTTACAACCAATAATGTAAGTGATTAATTTTGAATTGACCAATTAGAAGTAGGATTTACATTCTTGTTTTCTTCTCTTCGGGTCGAGTTGTCACTCGCATATTGCCTCTCGTACACATAAGACGTATAGATAAGCTGATTCCCGACTTGGTAAGAATAAACGAATTGATAAATATTTAATTGTCTAGAATACCTAACAATGTAACTCTATATATATATAATGCGTTTCTTTATTCT
>CABEGB010000759.1:0-89825 GCA_901521435.1 Crematogaster levior
TAGGTGATTGGCCAGTCTTCACGTAACAATCATGGCACATCAGGGGATGATCTTTGCCAATCCGCTCTTGGATGCATAAATACCCAGAAGCACTCACTAAACCACAAGTAGTGGGTAAAATTTACCAGGAGGCGGCTATGGCTTCTGCCACTGGAGGACACATTTTTGTCTAATCAAACAGAAATTTATAAAATATTTGAGCATGTGTTAGGATATGATATATATATATGAGTAGTTTGAATAGTTTAAAGAATTTGAATGAGAAATTAGATTCAATATAATAATAATACCAGAAGGATGAACGAGTCAAGCACAGAATTATAAGGTTTAACACTTTCGGTGTTCACGGCCTCCACTAAGTTACGCAAATACAAGGTTACTATTTCATCATCGATCAAATCGTAATGAAGCTGAAGTACCGCGTTGATATCATAATTTTCTCGTCTCAAGGCGCCGATTATATTCATAAATTTTGAAAAACACTCATCGCAATGTATGGCTAGGCGGTCTAGGACACCTGCTGATTTCTGGCGGGTACATTTTATCTAAAAAGACGAGCGTAATTTTCGTAATGATTTGTACGGGGGAGGCAGATGCTGCTAGTTATATGATTCAAATGTCTGTGAATGTTATCGAATTTGAAATGTGTATAATGAGGATTTATAAACCTCTTTCCAAAATGATTCAACAAAAACTTATAAGAATCTGTACAAGTTGTACAAGTATGGACAAGTAAATTCGTAGTTATTTCCTGAAAACATTTATGACAACAGTAGGACTCATATGGTGCTCTAACGATATCGTGATTAGTTATTATTTTATATTGAGAATCGTTATTTAAGGAGAGACTTGAAATATCCTGGCAATTTAAACAAGTAAGTTGATTGGTTAATTTATTAAGAACGCGTATAGTGATTCGACATCTTACATCTAAAGGGGCTATACAGACAGTATTTTGCATTTTGAAAAAGAAAAATTAATTAAAGTAGAAGTAAAAGAAAATAAGATGAATAAAAATAATACCGAGTAAATGGAGATGAAGTGAAGTGGAGTACCGGATCACTTCAGTGAGCTCAGCTCGACTGGGGCCTAGAAATATAAAATGGTTTGTTCATCCCGGATCAAACGGGGCTAATTTTAATTTGTCTTGATGGACTATTCGTGGTTTATTTTTACAATGGATAGTCACGTTATTGGTTTCGCTATTTACTTCTAAAATTTGATAAGGTCCCGTATATTGGTCACTGAATTTTCCCTTTCGTGGTTCCTTTAACAAGTATACATAGTCGCCCTCATGAAAGGTAACTGTATTAACGCGGCGATCGTAGTACCTTTTACTTCTTTCTTTTGCTTGAATTAAATTTTCGCGAGCTTCGTTTTGTATGTCGTATAGACGATTGAAAAGATTGGTTAAATATTCAGGGTAGGTAACGAGAGTGTCTTCTTCAATAGGAGGGTAAGCTACGGGTAAACGGGGAAGACGACCGAAGATTAATTCGAAAGGAGTATATTTTGTTCCTTCGTGAACACTAGTATTATAAGAAAACATGGCTAAAGGTATGTGATCGTCCCAATCCTTTTCCTTTTGCACTTGAGTTTTCAAGTATTCCATAATTACATGATGCGAACGTTCTATAGACCCATTGCCCTGTGGGTGGTACGCGGTAGTTTTATAGTGTTTAATATTGAATCGTTTCGCTAAGTTCCGCATTAACGCGGAGAGGAAATTCGCGCCTTGATCCGTCAAAATGGCCTTAGGGGCACTATAAATGCAAATAAAATTTTTTATAAAAGCATTCGCTATGGAAAGGGAAGTGGTTTCAGCGAGGGGAACAGCAATCGAATATTTAGTTAATAAATCCTGCATGGTAAGGATATAGGAATTGCCACGGGTTGTGGTAGGTAAGGGTCCCATTATATCGAGAGAGACTTTATCAAAAGCACTTCCTGGCGTGTCCGTTATTACCATTGGTTGTTTAGTTTTAATCCTGGTTAATTTTTTAAGTTGACAAACTCGACATCTTCTAATAAATTCTTGAATATCTTGTTTCATAGTTTTCCAATAAAAATGGGGGCGCATTCTGTTATAAGTTTTGGTCACGCCCTTATGACCACCACTTGCAGAAGAATGATTTTCTAATACTAAAGGGGCACGCTCTTCTTCTACGGGTACGCGTACTAAACCCTTACAAATGGTAACATTAATAGAAAGATCCTTTAAATAATCATATAGAACTTTATATATGTAGGCCCAGGAAATAAAATCGAAGTTTGTTTTTCGTATACTGAAAGAGGATAGTTCGAGCTCTGTTACAACATCCCTGAGTGACTCGATGCAACTCTTTACATTACTAGGCTCAACTAGAAGGTGTGAATTAAATTTTACAGGCAAAGAGATCAAAAATTTCGAACTAATAGATATTACGTTGGCTCGTTCAAACGTCAAAGATTTATACTGGGGGAATAAGGAGGCGGCTTGTAATTCTTTGGCACCATCGTCGAAAGGTAATCCATTCATGGAAATAAATATAACTAGGTTATCCTTTTGAGATACCAACCCATCGCGGAAGTAATTAATATTAATTTTATCCATCCCAGATTGTTCTAGGACAGGGGCTATTCGAGAAGGAGGCGCTTCTTCAGGATTCAGAATCAGAAGAACTGTAAGGGGAAAAATCTTCAAGGCTAGAATCATCCTTTGATAATTCGGCGACATCGTGCATTTCTACATCGACTGGTTCAGGAGAGACAGAAGGTAAAAGTTCGGGGGGGGAAAGCTCCGGTGGGAAAGAAATAGTGACGGGTTTGGAACGTGGCTTAGTAGGTGCAGATGATATAGATTCATTGGATGATTCGTCAACAAGTTCTGGAATTATGGGTTGCACCATAAGTGTGAGAATGGAGGGAGGGTTTCGAGATAGCGCATCAGCATTGTTATTTAAAGATCCCTTTTTATAATAAATTTCGAATTCGTATTCGGATAATTTAGTTCTCCATTTCCATAAGCGTGAAGAAGGGTCCTTAATTGAGCACAACCACACTAGGGGTTTGTGATCAGTGACGATAGTAAACATTTTACCGTACAAGTAGGGTCTAAAGTGCGATATGCAATAAACTATGGCTAAACATTCCTTTTCTATTGTAGAATATCTTTGCTCTGTCTCATTTAAAGTACGAGAGACGTATGCAATTGGTAAATCTTTTCCAACACTTCCTTGGCTTAAAACTCCGCCAATGGCGTAACCGGAAGCGTCAGTAGTTAATATGAAAGGTTTCGAGAAATCTGGGTATTGTAGAATGGGTTTGGTGCAAAGAGCGTTTCTTAAGGTATTAAAAGCTAAAACCTGCGGATCGTTCCATTGGAACGACCTGTCCTTCTTTAGTAAGTCAGTTAGAGGTTTTGCTATCTTAGAAAATTGTGGAATGAATCTCCTATAATATCCAACTAATCCCAGAAACTGTTTTATGTTTTTGGGGTTTCGCGGCTGGGGAAAGTTTATTACTGAATTTATTTTATTAGGATCAGGCTTAACACCATCCGCGCTAATGATGTGTCCTAGATAGGCAACTTCCTTTCGTAAGAATTCGCACTTATCTGGCTGAAGTTTTAGATTCGCCTCTTTCAATCGTTTCGTCAATCGAGAGAATTTAATAGTATGTTCCTGTAGAGATCGCGCATAAATAACTATATCATCCATATAAACAAATAACTCAGTACCTTGCAAACCGGACAGAACGTTATCCATTAAACGTTGAAAAGTAGCAGGGGCATTTTTAAGACCGAAGGGCATTCGCTTAAATTGATAATGACCGTAGGGGGTTGAGAAGGCAGTTTTAGGGGCGTCCTTAGGATCCATTGGTATTTGATGAAAACCTGAAGCTAGGTCAAGCACAGAAAAATATTTGGCACTACCAAGTTGGTCAAGAATGTCAGTGATATTAGAAAGGGGATACGCGTCACCGATAGTTTTTTCGTTTAAGTTCCTGAAGTCTATAACCATTCGCCAACGTTTATTCCCTGATGAATCAGGCTTTTTGGGTACAATCCATAGGGATGAATTATATGGGGAAGTAGAAGGTTCTATGATGTTTTCCTTTAATAACTTATTAACTTGACGATCAATTTCTTCCTTATGAACTGGTGAAAAACGATATTATTTGACGTGGATTGGCACATTATTAATAGTGTGAATAACATGTTGAGTAGCATGAGTGCATTCTAAAAAATCATGAGGTAATTGAAATCTATCTGAATATTGAGAAATGAGCTGTACCAGATCCTCTCGCTCTTCGTGATTGAGATGATCCGTACGCAGAAGTTGTAAAATGATTTGGACGCGGTCATTAGACTCGTCAGCGGAATTAGAAGAATTAGTAAGAACTTGGACAGTAAAACTGTTGGGACAACCTGTGACCGACTGATGTCTTAAGAGATCAGTGGCACCCGAAGCTATTCCAGAACCGAAGTAGGAACACCTTAGAGTATCTACAGTATTACCGCGAGAAATAGAAAATATGGGAGATTCGTAAGAACAAGATTCAGTGGGGGAGGGAACAGAACGGCCGTCGGCTGTTAACACAGCACCTCCAACACCTAGGTGCGGAGTACCAAAGGGGGTAAGAGAATCTCTCAGACTTTCGTTAAAATTCAATGATAAATTGGAAGTAGAAAAAGGATGACCTATGGACAGCTGATGCTCTAAAGAATCAGTGTCACCGCGGGGTGACTCAGACTCGAGGTAGAGTTCCCGGGTATCATAAGAATTAATGGAAATAGAAGTAGAAGGGATTTCAGAATGTTCAGAGTATTTAATAGATTTGGAATTAATATCGAGACCTCCGGAAGATTTGTCATAACTAAAGGTATTATTTCTGCTTACATCGCAAATACAACCATCATATGTGTTATACTCATGTAGTGTAGTCACAGGTACCTCTATATCATACTCCTCGTCCGTGGTATTAAAAATTGGAAGGTGTGCCTTTCCATTTAAATTGGTGACTATAGCGTCGCCGAGATAAAGACCGTCAATGGGCTTTAAGAGTGGAAGATATCCAACCTTTAATTCAGGATTAGAAATGAAAACGTAAAATGGAGTGACAGATCTTGGTTTGACTCTTATGTATTTCGTTTCAGTAAAAGGAATGCTCGATCCGTTATATTGTAAACATTTCTGTAGAGATGTAGAAATCTTTTCTTCGCCAGTGATGATAAATTCAAAGGAAAAGGCAGTAACTGACTTCAAACTGGTAATGATATCTTATTTAAACGTTTATTGTGTCGTCGACGTTTCAACCTTAGATTTAGGTCCTTTTCAAGAATATCTATAAATATGATACATTGGAATAATACAATTTGGGAGCGTAAATAATACATATGAAATTCACGACTTACATGTTAGAATGTCCAGTAATACATAAAAAACAAGTTATGCCGTAGATTGCAACACGAACATAAGTTAGGAATTGAGCAGATGTGAGTGACGTCTGTTGCTGATGACAGCGAAAGACGGACTGAGAAAAACGAGTTTCACAGTCAAAGGGACGACTTGTAATAAATAAATAAAAGAAAAGAACAGCAAAAAGTACGAAGTGTATAAGTATGAAAATCATGTCAATAATATGAAAAGTAATAATAAATAAGTACAACCAGTACGAAGTGTATAAGTATATAAATCATGTCTTTGATATAAAATGTAAAAAATAAATAAGTAAAAACTGAAAAAAGTCAAGAAATTATAAAATGTTTAGAAGACCGTTGTATATAGCAGTTAAATTCTCCGTATCTTTTTGAGAGTTAATAGCAAAATTGCTCTTTTTGATAAAAAGCATCTCCGCTATTTCTCTTTTCTTTTTATATGTTTCTTTATATAAAATTCTGGGGTGATCCCAATCAAAGTCATGTCCAAGAGATGTTCTATGCTTACTAACTACAGAGTGATTCGATATAGGTTTTTTGATATCATTACGGTGTTCATTTAGTCGAGTCATAAGATGCCGTTTTGTCTGTCCAATGTAACACGCGTCACAATTAGAACAATCAATCTCGTATACAAGTTCTGTTTGTTTAAGAATACTAAGTGTGTCTTTCCCTTTCTTTATTATGATATCTAATTTATTGCTGATGGAGTACAATACTTTTAAATTAATTTTGTTTAAAATACGTTCTATGTCTTTTGCAACTTCTTTATTGAACGGGATGACAATGCAGCCATTAGCATCAAAAGGAGTAATATCATATGTGTTGCTGCTACTTTGTCTGGATTTTAATTCTTTCAATCTTTTGTTGATATGACGGTTGATTATGTTATCGGGATAAAGATTGTTATTTAAAATTTCTTTAATAACAGTGATATTGTTTGTGTGGAATCTCTCATCAGAGAGCAGGATGGCTCTGTCAACGAGGTTGATGATGGTGTTTTTCTTGAATTTGAAGGGGTGATTTGAAAGAAAATTTAAATATCTTCCAGAAAAAGTAGGTTTTCTATACCAGTTAGTAATAAGTACTTTATCATCCCTAATAATAGTAGTATCGAGAAACGAGATTGAATTGTTTTTCTCCAATTCATGAGTGAACTTAAGACGCGGGTGATAATTATTAAAAACTTCGAGTATTGTGCTAATTTCGGATATGGGAGCAATCATGAGAATGTCGTCAACGTATCTGTAGAAGACAGGGATTGTACATTTGAGATGTTTAATACAATGCGTTTCAAGATCATCCATTACAATATCGGCTAATATTGGGGATAGTGGAGACCCCATTGGACTACTTATACACTTCGTACTGGTTGTACTTATTTATTATTACTTTTCATATTATTGACATGATTTTCATACTTATACACTTCGTACTTTTTGCTGTTCTTTTCTTTTATTTATTTATTACAAGTCGTCCCCTTGACTGTGAAACTCGTTTTTCTCAGTCCGTCTTTCGCTGTCATCAGCAACAGACGTCACTCACATCTGCTCAATTCCTAACTTATGTTCGTGTTGCAATCTACGGCATAACTTGTTTTTTATGTATTACTGGACATTCTAACATGTAAGTCGTGAATTTCATATGTATTATTTACGCTCCCAAATTGTATTATTCCAATGTATCATATTTATAGATATTCTTGAAAAGGACCTAAATCTAAGGTTGAAACGTCGACGACACAATAAACGTTTAAATAAGATATCATTATCAGCCAGTTTGAAGTCAGTTACTGCCTTTTCCTTTGAGTAAACATTTCTCTTCGAAGTTAATGATAACGTTATGTTTTTTAAAGAAATCCGTTCCCAAAACTCCGTGTTGTGGGAAGGCAATATCGTTAGGTACTACATAGAACTTGGTTTCTCGCCCGAGTAAAGAAATAGTAAGAGAACCGAGAGTATATATGGGTTCAGGGGAGATTCCTTGCAAAGCAAAATTATCCTGTTTTTCATAAGTAATCGTTTCTTCGATGCATTCCTTTTTTATAAGATTGATTCCAGATCCTGAATCAACCATAAACAAACAAGGGTATTTTAAATTAGGCGACGAAAGAGTAATATTGGGATCATGGTCTGCGCAGATAATGTTCGTTCGCGCTGCGGGAATTATGTTGCATTGTTGAATCGTACCGTCCGCGCTAAGTTTTGATTTTGGTGCCCTTGATTCTCGGCGTTCGGGCGGACACCGTCGTTTACCGGAACGCCCGTTATGTTTTCCGGATTTCTGAGAATAGTAGTAGGTTGTTCGGATGGTCCGGCAATAGGCTGATTGGCAGAAGAATTATTAGGGGAACGTTGATTGTTTAACCATGCACGACGGTAAGCGAGTTTACGACATTCATTAATGAGATGTCCCGGGGTTTTGCAATAATTACAGACTTTACCCTCAGGAAAGTTGGGACCTAACTGCCCAGGGACAAGGGGTTTAATAAATGGACGATATGAGCCTGCAGTGCTTGGATATTGAGAAGCAGATCGTGGTGGATAGTCTACACGTGGGGGAGAAAGAGGAGGTTTCGAAGACATTTGAGATTTCTGTCGACGCGCTTCAGCTTCGAGAGTTTTTGAGAGTTGAATAGCATTGGCAATGGCATCATCTAACGTGAAATAACCCCCGTGTAATTGTAATCGCACCAATAAATCAGAAGGCAGACCCTTAACAAAACTATCACAGGCCTCTTTATCGATTTGGTCACGGATGTGTAATTCCCGTAACCCAGAAGGATTTTCCATTTCTCCATCTATGATAGCATTCTTCAATTCTTTAATTCGTTCGATATAACTAAAAAGATTTTCGTTGGGAAACATGTAGATATTCCCGAGTTCTCCTCGGTATTGATTCAAAGATTTGTTATGACCGAAAATTGATTTTAAGTGACGAGTAAGAGAAGAGACATCAGAAAATTGCATTCCCTCAACAGCAGTGTACGCGTGGCCCTGTAGTTTATTAACAATGATTTGAACGAACTGATATTCATGCATAGGGGATATAAGTTTGAGTGTTCGTTCACAAATTTTAGCAAATTGATAGACAGACATCCTTTGCCCATCGTAACGTGGAATTCCATCTATAACGTCCTTAACTCGCATATAAGGGGACTCCATTTGAGGAGGGGGTGGATGAGAGTTATAAGTAGAAGGGTGTTGAGGAGGTGCGGAAGGTGAAGGTTCGCCATTGAAAAGAGATTCGGGAAAATCAGGGATAGCAGTTTGATTACGCATGTCTAACATTTGGAGATGTAATTCACCGACAAAAGAACCTAAACGTTCCATTTCGTTAGGAAGTTGATTGAGTTTACCGAGATCATGGCGAAGATTAGCGAGTATGTTTGTAAGATCTTGTATGTCTACCGCAGCGGTAGTTCCTCTAGAAAATTCACGTTCTCGTTTTTCTAATTCATTCTGTCTCCTCCTTAAAGCCTCTGCTTGTTCACGAAGGAGCTTATCTTTTTCATTCATTTGTTTTTGTAAGATTTCGATTTCCGCAAGGGTTGGTTCACTTACTTCAGAAGAGGTACGCGATGACTGGGAGCGAGTATTATGAGCCATTATTAACAAGGCAATTAAAATTGATTAAGTAAAACCCTATTCCTTCAACCTCTGTGAACGACCTTTTCCAATTTTACTTTTCCAATCCCACCGCTGCCACCAAAAATTTTCTGTTACGTCCCGCGGTTCAAGATAAGATAAGATAAGATAAAATAAGATGAATTCTGTGTTAATAGAAATAGGAAGTAATGAGTCTTAATATAAAAACTGATCCGCGGTTCGCAATATTTTTCCTTCACAGGTACTACCTCAGTGTACCTGCGGAGGTGCTCTCCTTTATTGGTTTTCGATCAACCTACTTACACAGGCTTTATCGGGGATTGGCGAGAGCTGTCGTCACAAAGGGTTAAGCGAGAAAGAATAAAGTTAGTTGAAATAAGTTATCTATTTCTCTAACCTGTGGAATAGGTTTATCGTCGTTTGGCTCTTTTAACCGATTCTTCCAAAGCCGGCGAAGAACTCTGGCGTTTGTCGAAGAGGGACGGGCGAAGGTGGGGGAAATGGGCGCGTATGTACAAATTTCGGATGTACCTCTCGTCAGGATCTCGTTGTTCAGGGTTAATGTACAAAGGGATGTGTAGGATATTTAGAGAAGGGGTTGAGTTCGAGGGACCTGGTTGAGGTTCTTATGGCACTGGGGGAGGATCTCGAGGAATAATTTGGGGGTTAGGTGTAGACATGTCTATTAGGATGGGTATAGGAAGAGGATTCGCTTCCGCTTCCAAATCTATTAAAGGAGGGCGTTCGCGCCTAGTTATTAGGGGGCGAGGGATTGGAGTAGGCGGCTTCTGGATAGGAAGGGGTTTAACTTTTGCAGCTAAAATACGCCGTGGGATGACCAAGGTCGTAGTGCCGCGTGATTTCAATTCTATCTTAGGTGGGTCCGGTTCCACCATCTATTTGAAATAAAACAAAAAAAATAATTGGAGATAACTAATTTACGGCAATTCGAAACTCAAGGGTATGTTATTAAATAAGGGTAATAGCAGTATTAACAAAATTTCATGAAACATTCAAATTAAAGACACCAGTATAAAATGTTCAATAGGCATATGAAATATTCGATCGATAAACAAATAAACACATGAAATATTCGATTCAATAAAAGGGTTAACAATAATAATTGACATAGGGAAGTTATAAAATATTTTATTTCTTCAGGCAGAGACAAGTTGCTAGCGCAAAAGTAAAAGAGAAAACGAGAGATACTAATAGAAATAAAATTATCGAATAAAACAAATGAACAGTTATAATAATAAAGGAAAGCTTTTGTTGGAAATAGAAATACATGAATTTAAAATGTTGATTTAATTATTTAGAAGATCCAATTATAGTGACTGAAAGAAATATCCGAGATAATTCCAATATTTATCATTATAAGGGAGAAAACGGAACCACGGCCCTCAACCTAGCTCTGCTAGAGTTTTTGGGATCCGCAGTCAAAGGAAAAATCAGGAAGGAAAAACAACGGCCCTCAACCTAGCTCTGCTAGAGTTTTTGGTACACGCCGATTTCCGGAAGGGTGTTAGATCCGCGGTCCTCAACCTAGCTCTGCTAGAGTTTATTGGACTCGCGTCAAGAAGGGGGTTAGTAGACCTTAAAGATTCAAACGGAAATGAAAATTGTTACTAGTAGTATTTTTAAAACTCTATGGAGGTATGTAAAAATTTAGTGTATAAATTCTTTTGAAAGAATCTAGCAACTTGTTTTATTCTCCTGCCACTTTTCAGCTGTAAGAAATTTTATTATTAAAAGGATTGAGGAAAGGGTGATTGTAATAATCATAAAGTAAATTCTTAAAGTAAATGAAAAGCAAATTCAAAACCTGGATGTAAAATTTCAATGATTTGAATAGTTCAAGTTAATTAATAGCAAATAGATTAATTATTGTAACAAGGAATTATTTACGTCAACAATTGATGAGAACTTAATTTTAAAATCAACGCAAAATGCTAATGGAAATGACTTAGTATATAGTAAATTAAACTGTTAATATATAACTTGGTATGGTAATTTTAATTTCTGTCAAAGTTATATGAAACATATGAAGGTGTTCAAAATTCAAATTTATTGTTCAAATATTTAAATATGAATATAATTATGGTTCAAATCGCAAAATTATATTAATTTCGATTCACAATAAAATATTGAAGCACAAGACGATTAGATTATAATTAATTACTGAACATGTATGAACCTTTTCTAAAATTTATTGATATTATAACAGGTATGCAAATTCGGAGTGAAATATAAAGCTAATTGAAATATTTTTTCTTAAAGCGATAATATTCGATAAAATTGCAATAGCAACAGCATCAATGGTTCATAAATGTTCCGTAGTAAAATTTCAATGTTGAGTTACAATATAAGAGTTACAAAATTTTCGAGCGTTCAAATATATTTTTCCAACGATCTGTCACAATAGTTGATTAAATTAACAATAAAAGAATGCGCAACAATTCTCTAAATATGATCCCATGGTGGTAGTTTAATAAAATAATAAGTTCGAAATTCTTGACAGATAGAGGTAGCTTAGTGACATGGGCTTAAAACATAAATGTGTAATACTTCATTAATATAGTTGAACGCTTATGAAAACGCAAAATATAAGTAAAAATTGGCCGCCTTGGTCTATACCAGCACATTTAGATTCCAGTCATTATGATTTTATAATTTTGTATGAATACTAGTAAGCTAATAATATTGGCATATAGAAGTCAAGTGACTTAATCAAAAGTTAATAAAAATTTCAAATTTGTAATGATTAATGAATTGAAGAGTATTGGAAGATAATTAACAACAGTGAGGGAAAAAAAAAGGGAATTGACACAATTTATGAATAATAGAATTAGTAAAGGGTAACGTAAAATATCGAAAATCGGGTACCATGAAGTGGCGGATTTTAACAATAACTCGGTTCGGCCGTTGAAATTAGCGAAAAAAGGTACACAAATAAGGGTTGAGGAACTTACTGTGCTTACGTAACTGTTTGTCTTTTCACTTCAAACTCCGCTCCTTTTCCTTGAAACCCCCGATCCTTCTGACTTTAGTAACTTCAATTAACAATGACTCACGAAAATATTCTAAGTTCTTTTTCCTTGATATGGCGGAGCGCGTCTTTTCACCCTGAGACCTCTGATCTTTCTGTCGACCTTTTCTCGCTCCTCTAGTAAATTGCGACGGATTTTTCGGGCCATCGCAATTTCAACGGAGGGGGTGTACATAGAGTAGGGAGTACACTCTTAAATGCAAAATGTAACGGGTAGGAAATCGTGACGTACGAATCTGTGTCACGTTAGCTTGCATCATCCTGGTGACGAACTATTAAATAAACTAAAATTGTAATCCGAGTATTTTCCTCGCCTTATCTGCTAGACGTTTAGGCGGCTGCAAATTTTAATTCAACAACTATTTCGTGGTAGCCTGGCGCGGCATAAATTGTTGAGACTCGTTACTTTGATAAAGAGCGAAATAGATATTTTTCCGTCAAGGTTGTTGCAAGCGGTTTCTTAATATTAACGCATATATGTGAGAGCGACGAAAATAATAAATTTAACAAAATATAATATATGAATAATAAAGTATTGAACAGGGGAGGTTCGATAGATTTTCATATAGTAATTGTGCATTAACAATATTATATAAGTGCGAGCGAATAAGCTTAATAAAAGAGTATAGAGGGTTATATGTGAAAGGCAAAAATGATTAAATAAAAAGCAAGACGCTTAGAAAATCAAGCTTTTGTCTATAAGACATATGCATAAGACAGAGATAGATTAATAAGGTTAGAGTGAGTAAGTTTAATACGGAAGCAAGATTTAGTGTTCGTATGTAGTATAGGGAACATATGTGTAAAACAAGGATAGTTTAATAACTGAGTAAAATATTTGGTAAGCCAAGTTGTTCGTCCATAAGCATTGTGCTTAAGACGAAGATGGTTAAATACAGCAAGAGCGAATACGTTCAATATGAAATCCAGCTTGAAATATTTTGTAATGTAAAAGTAAAAGTGGGTGTGTTAAGAGATCCGTATGTAAACAACGCATAAAAGGGATGGATATTATGATAAAATTATACGAAATCAAATAAAGGTAAGGCACGGTTTATTTCTAGAGGGTTTCAGCAATTAAATAAAGAAATAATCCATTAGATGCGTCCGGGGCGCATAGAAATGCAGCAGCGGTCGTGCACACAGGAACGTTCAGCTGTGCGGACATAGAGTATATATATATAGAAAGAGTCGTACTATAAGGATTACATGAATATTCTTTAGGAACAGTTTTCGGCAATAATTCGTGAATTAAGAAGAACTCTGGAAAGCAGAGAATTGCATTGGTTTTGGTTTAAAAGGCTCTTTTGAATTATATTAAAGTTTTATGAAAAATTAACTAATGAGAAAATAGTTATTAATATTTGGAAAATAGTGACAATTAGAGGCCTGAAAATTCTTATACATATTACCCTTATAAGCGGTTATTTATATGGATTAAAAGGTAACTTAACTGTTTATATATATTTATTAATTCATATCTAACACCGGTATAATGCAATAAATGTATGAGAATATATATATATATATATATAACCTTTTTAGTTGATTTTATATTTTATAGTTTTTATTGGGTTTCCTTACCTTTTCTTAATCACTTATTAAAGATGATTATTCGAGTGCATTGCCCGCATCATGACAATATATATATATGCGTATTGTGTCTTATTGTAAATATAGTATATGGTATTAATTAAAGTTATAGTGATTGGTATGCTGTGCCAATAACAAAAATATATATATAATGAGACTCCCTATGCATGGAAGTCGCGGCATATACTGGGTGAGACATTAGTAGTGAATTTAATTGATATAATTAGTTTTTACGTGTTTTTTAGATTTTACGTTTTTCTTCCTTTTTATTTCGTTTTCTAATTTTTCCATCTTTCCAATAGCAACGTCTTGTTGCATATTAGATATATATATAACAAGAGTATAAGGAAATAGCAATTTATAGAAAAATATATTAATAATAGAAATAATGTAATAAAATGTAATTAATAATAAAATAGTACAATAAAGTGGTAAGTATTATAGAAAATAATGATTTTAATACTGGAGTATATATATATCTATGTATAGTAGTGGAAAAAAGGGAAGAGATAATTCGCAATAACGTAAGATTGTGAATAAGTATCTAGTAACGCAAAAATTATAAGATAAGAGAGTTTTTAGAATTTTAAAAATTGGCGGGACGTCACAAAGCGCTCACTGATCTGCTCTGGTGGTTGCTGAACGCAGCCACTTTCAATTGGTTACGGGATTGTCGTGATAACAAACCTAACCTATCAAATCAGTCGACTGCTTGCCACCGTCGAGTAAACACGTGTCGTGTGTTCGTCGAAAACGTGTTTTACTTTTTCGAGTAATTTTCGCGCTGAGTAGTTATCATTAAATATTTCCTCGTTTTATCGATGAAGTGAGTGACAGAAATGTGAATGTGTTGTGTGCTTCGAAACGTGAACAATAAGACAAAGGATAAAATCATTCCATACGAATGTCTCATCGCGGAAGCAATCAATTGTTTAGACAAAATGATACGTAAGTAAACACGTTGAAGCTTCTTCGATACATCCCTCTCCCTCCTCTCTCTCTCTCTCTCTCTGACGCATTCTTGAGTGAATAAATGTACATGCGTACGTGCGTGTGTCTGTCTGTCTGTCCGTCTGTCAGCTGCGTGCGGTGTGTGTGTGTGTGTGTGTGTGTGTGTCTGTCCGTCCGTCTGTCTGCTGTGTTGTGTGTGTGTGTGTGTGTGTGTGTGTGTGTGTGTGTGTCTGTGCGGTGTGTGTGTGTGTGTGTCTGTTTGTCTGTCCGTCCGTCTGTCTGCTGTGTGCGTGCGTGGTGTGTGTGTGTATGCATATTTATGTATCGTCAGCTGATTGCAGCAGGCGCCTCGCGTAAACACCCGCGTAACGGGTGAGTGGTCCGCCCCTGCCTGTCTCTTGTACTCGACTCACGATACGCTACCTATTTTCCTTTGTATTTTGAAAACTAAGCTCCGGAAAAATTTTTGGCAAAGGAAAAGTTGTCTTAGAATACGCTTAGGAATATGTCTCTTTAAGGACATACGCTTATTTTGAATCACCCTGTATACTCTCGGTTCTCTTACTATTTCTTTACTCGGGCGAGAAACCAAATTTTATGTAGTGCCTAACGACATTGCCTTCCCACAACACGGAGTTTTGGGAACGGACTTCTTTAAAAAGCATAATGCTATTATTAACTTTGAGGAGAAATGTTTACAATATAACGGATCGAGTATTCCTTTTACTGAATCGAAATATATAAGAGTCAAACCACGATCGGTTACTCCATTTTACGTCTTCATTTCTAATCCTGAATTAAAGGTTGGATATCTTCCACTTCTAAAACACATTGACGGTCTTTATCTTGGTGACGCTATAGTCACCAATTTAAACGGAAAGGCACACCTCCCAATTTTTAATACCACGGACGAGGAGTATGATATAGAGGTACCTGTGACTACCCTACACGAGTATAACACATATGGTTGTATTTGTGATGTAAGCAGAAATAATACCTTTAGTCATGACAAATCTTCCGGAGGTCTCGATATCAATTCCAAATTTATTAAATATTCTGAATATTCTGAAATCCCTTCTACTTCTATTTCTATTAATTCTCATGATACCCGGGAACTCTACTTCGAGTCTGAGTCACCTCGCGGTGACGCTGGTTCTTTAGAGCATCAGCTGTCCACAGGTCATCCTTCTTCTACTTCCAATTCATCATTGTATTTTAACGAAAGTCTGAGAGATTCTCTTACTCCCTTTGGTACTCCGCACCTAGGTGTTGGAGATGCTGTGTTAACAGCCGACGGCATTCTGTTCCCTCCCCCACTGAATTTTGTTCTTACGAATTCTCCCATATTTTCTAATTCTCGCTGTAATACTGTAGATACTCTAAGGTGTTCCTACTTCGGTTCTGGAATAGCTTCGGGTGCCACTGATCTCTTAAGACATCAGTCGGCCACAGGTCGTCCCAACAGTTTTACTGTCCATGTTCTTACTAATTCTTCTAATTCCGACAACGAGTCTAATGACCGCGTCCAAATCATTTTACAACTTCTGCGTACGGATCACCTCAATCACGAAGAGCGAGAGGATCTGGTACAGCTCATTTCTCAATATTCAGATAGATTTCAATTACCTCATGATTTTTTAGAATGCACTCATGCTACTCAACATGTTATTCACACTATTAATAATGTGCCACGTCAAACAATATCGTTTTCCACCAGTTCATAAGGGAGAAATTGATCGTCAAGTTAATAAGTTATTAAAGGAAAACATCATAGAACCTTCTACTTCCCCATATAATTCACCTCTATGGATTGTACCCAAGAAGCCTGATTCATCAGGGAATAAACGTTGGCGAATGGTTATAGACTTCAGGAACTTAAATGAAAAAACTATCGGTGACGCGTACCCCCTCCCTAATATCACTGACATTCTTGACCAACTTGGTAGTGCCAAATATTTTTCTGTGCTTGACCTAGCTTCAGGTTTTCATCAAATACCAATGGATCCTAAGGACGCCCCTAAAACTGCCTTCTCAACCCTCTACGGTCATTATCAATTTAAGCGAATGCCCTTCGGTCTTAAAAATGCCCCTGCTACTTTTCAACGTCTAATGGATAACGTTCTGTCCGATTTGCAAGGTATTGAGTTATTTGTTTATATGGATGATATAGTTATTTATGCGCGATCTCTACAGGAACATACTATCAAATTCTCTCGATTGATGAAACGATTGAAAGAGGCGAATCTAAAACTTCAGCCAGATAAGTGCGAATTCTTACGGAAGGAAGTTGCCTATCTAGGACACATCATTAGCGCGGATGGTGTTAAGCCTGATCCTAATAAAATAAATTCAGTAATAAACTTTCCCCAGCCGCGAAACCTCAAAAACATAAAACAGTTTCTGGGACTAGTTGGATATTATAGGAGATTCATTCCACAATTTTCTAAGATAGCAAAACCTCTAACTGACTTACTAAAGAAGGACAGGTCATTCCAATGGAACGATCCGCAGGTTTTAGCTTTTAATACCTTAAGAAACGCTCTTTGCACCAAACCCATTCTACAATTTCCTTCTACCCAGATTTCTCGAAACCTTTCATATTAACTACTGACGGCTACGCCATTGGCGGAGTTTTAAGCCAAGGAAGTGTTGGAAAAGATTTACCGATTGCATACGTCTCTCGTACTTTAAATGAAACAGAGCAAAGATATTCTACAGAAAAGGAATGTCTAGCCATAGTTTATTGCATATCGCACCTTAGACCCTACTTGTACGGTAAAATGTTTACTATCGTCACTGATCACAAACCCCTAGTGTGGTTGTGCTCAATTAAGGACCCTTCTTCGCGATTATGGAAATGGAGGACCAAACTATCCGAATATGAATTTGAAATCCATTATAAGAAAGGATCCTTAAATAATAATGCTGATGCGCTATCTCAAAACCCTCCCTCCATTCTCACACTTATGGTGCAACCTATAATTCCAGAACTCGTTGACGAATCATCCAACGAATCTATATCATCTGCACCTACTAAGCCACGTTCCAAACCCGTCACTATTTCTTTCCCACCGGAGCTTTCCCCCCCCGAACTTTTACCTTCTGTCTCTCCTGAACCAGTCGATGTAGAAATGCACGATGTCGCCGAATTATCAAAGGATGATTCTAGCCTTGAAGATTTTTCCCCTTACAGTTCTTCTGATTCTGAATCTGAAGAAGCGCTTCCTACTCGAATAGCCCCTACCCTAGAACAATCTAGGATGGATAAGATTAATATTAATTACTCCCGTGATGGGTTGGTATCTCAAAAGGATAACCTAGTTATATTTATTTCCATGAATGGATTACCTCTCGACGATGGTGCCAAAGAATTACAAGCCGCTCCCTTATTCCCTTAGTATAAATCCTTGACGTTTGAACGAGCCAACGTAATATTTATCAATTTGAAATTTTTGATCTCCTTGCCTGTAAAATTTAATTCACACCTTCTAGTTGAGCCTAGTAATGTAAAGAGTTGCATAGAGTCACTCAGGGATGTAACAGAGCTCGAACTATCCTCTTTCAGTATACGAAAAACAAACTTCGATTTTATTTCCTGGGCCTACATATACAAAATTCTATACGATTATTTAAAGGATCTTCCTATTAATACTCAGGAAATAAGGCAATAATTGACGTGCAAACTGGCAGTTGATACATTTATTAAAGATCACAACGTTTCGACCATAAGATTTGGTCCTTTTCAAGTGTATCTGTCAATATAATAAAAGAAGGAAACAATACAATAAAGATGTGTTACTAATATATATAGATTATCAAGATTATTACTTACAATTTAAGCGTGTGACTCGGGAATTACATTATAATATAAAATTAAAAAGTAAGATGTTAAAAATGTCTAGCAATTCAATACGCGTCAACTGTTCATGGCCGTTAAAAACAGACTAAATAATTAGGTATGAAAATTGTTAAAGGAGTCATAACATAAAAATAAACAAAAGCGGTACGGGGGGGGGGGCGAGGCGTGCTATCAGCTGTAACGCAACAATGCTGAATAATAAGTGACGTGAAATTTCGCATAGTCGTAGAGAATTATACAATGTCAATGAGACGGTCATATAACGCTGACAAATTTTCTGTGTCTCTCTGTAGATTTATCGCAGAACCGCATTTCTTTATGAAAACCATTTCGGCAATTTCACGCTTTTTTGTGTGATTTTCCTTATAAAGAATTTCAGGATTTTTCCAGTCGAATTCATGGGAATGAGACATGCCAAACAGACTGAATTAGTCTATAAGTTGGATTGCTCTAATTGCAATGCATGCTATATCGGTCAAACCAAAAGACATCTAGGTACTCGAATAAAAGAACATAGTTATGATATTAAAAAACACCCATCCAATCATTCAGTAGTCAGCAGTCATCGGGTGTCTCATTCCCATGAATTCGACTGGAAAAATCCTGAAATTCTTTATAAGGAAAATCACACAAAAAAATTGCCGAAATGGTTTTCATAAAGAAATGCGGTTCTGCGATAAATCTACAGAGAGACACAGAAAATTTGTCAGCGTTATATGACCGTCTCATTGACATTGTATAATTCTCTACGACTATGCGAAATTTCACGTCACTTATTATTCAGCATTGTTGCGTTACAGCTGATAGCACGCCTCGCCCCCCCCCGTACCGCTTTTGTTTATTTTTATGTTATGACTCCTTTAACAATTTTCATACCTAATTATTTAGTCTGTTTTTAACGGCCATGAACAGTTGACGCGTATTGAATTGCTAGACATTTTTAACATCTTACTTTTTAATTTTATATTATAATGTAATTCCCGAGTCACACGCTTAAATTGTAAGTAATAATCTTGATAATCTATATATATTTAGTAACACATCTTTATTGTATTGTTTCCTTCTTTTATTATATTGACAGATACACTTGAAAAGGACCAAATCTTATGGTCGAAACGTTGTGATCTTTAATAAATGTATCAACTGCCAGTTTGCACGTCAATTATTGCCTTATTTCCTGAGTTTTGATATCACTGGCGAAGAGAAGATTATTCATATATTTTTTTTCTTCCTATTAATGTTACCATTTGTAAGGGTTTAGTACGCGTACCCGTAGAAGAAGAGCGTGCCCCTTTAGTATTAGAAAATCATTCCTCCGCAAGTGGTGGTCATAAGGGCGTGACCAAAACTTATAACAGAATGCACCCCCATTTTTATTGGAAAACTATGAAACAAGATATTCAAGAATTTATTAGAAGATATCGGGTTTGTCAACTTAAAAAAATTGACCAGGATTAAAACTAAACAATCAATGGTAATAACGGACACACCAGGAAATGCTTTTGATAAAGTCTCTCTCGATATAATGGGACCCTTACCTACCACAACCCGTGGCAATTCCTATATCCTTACCATGCAGGATTTATTAACTAAATATTCGATTGCTGTTCCCCTCGCTGAAACCACTTCCCTTTCCATAGCGAATGCTTTTATAAAAAATTTTATTTGCATTTATAGTGCCCCTAAGGCCATTTTGACGGATCAAGGCGCGAATTTCCTCTCCGCATTAATGCGGAACTTAGTGAAACGATTCAATATTAAACACTCCAAAACTACCGCGTATCACCCACAGAGCAATGGGTCTATCGAACGTTCGCATCATGTAATTATGGAATATTTGAAAACCCAAGTGCAAAAGGAAAGAGATTGGGACGATCACATACCTTTAGCCATGTTTTCTTATAATACTAGTGTTCACGAAGGAACAAAATATACTCCTTTCGAATTAATCTTCGGTCGTCTTCCCCGTTTACCCGTAGCTTACTCTCCTCTTGAAGAAGACACTCTCGTCACCTACCCTGAATATTTAACCAATCTTTTCAATCGTCTATACGACATACAAAACGAAGCTCGCGAAAATTTAATTCAAGCAAAAGAAAGAAGTAAAATGTACTACGATCATCGCGTTCATACAGTTACCTTTCATGAGAGTGACTATGTATACTTGTTAAAGGAACCACGAAAGGGAAAATTCAGTGACCAATATACGGGACCTTATCAAATTTTAGAAGTAAATAGCGAAACCAATAACGTGACTATCTATTATAAAAATAAACCACGAATAGTCCATCAAGACAAATTAAAATTAGCCCCGTTCGATCCGGGATAAAATAATTTTTTTTTATCTTTATTTTTAGGTCTCAGTAGAGCCGAGCTCAGAAAGGTAAATTCAACGCACCACTTCGTCTTCATTATTTCGGTACTACAATTATTAATTTTTATTTTCTATTCCTACCTCAGTAAATTTTTCTTTGAAATGCAGGGTACTGTCTATATAGCCCCTTTAGATGTAAGATGTCGAATTACTATACGCGTTCTTAATAAATTAACCAACCAACTTACTTGTTTAAATTGCCAGGATATTTCAAATCTCTCCTTAAATAACGATTCTCAATATAAAATAATAACTAATCACGATATCGTTAGAGGACCATATGAGTCCTACTGTTGTCATAAATGCTTCCAGGAAATAACTACAAATTTACTTGTCCATACTTGTACAACTTGTACAGATTCTTATAAGTTTTTGTTAAATCATTTTGGAAAGAGGTTTATAAATCCTCAATATACGTAAGTACAAAGTATTTCAAATTTGATAATATTCATAGGCACCTAAGGGGGGAAATAGGTGTAGAGGTCTCAAAAAATTAAAAATTTTTTTTCAAAAATTTTTTTTAAATCGATTCTACAACTATTCAATAATATACCCTGAAAATTTCAAAGCAAAATTCCAAGCCGTTTAAAAGTTATAAGCATTTGAGCGAGCGTCCTTCGGTCGACCGGCTGGAGCGCTCGAAATGTATTCATGAATGACCTGAAGGGTATTGGAGAGAAAGAAGAACGTTAGCAGATGTTCTCTTGTTTCTTTTAACAATTGAGACCTCGGATAGAAATTTCTATAAGTATTAGTGACCCTGTGATGACGTTCACATTTTAAAATCAGTCTTAAACCAACCCTTATTGCGTGCGTTTCGTTTATACATAAAATGTCTGCGTATCCAAAGAACGAGCATGGTAGTTCAACTCGCAGTAGTAGACCTCGTAAGAGATCATTTCACGGAAATCGCTATACAAATAGTGACTCAAAAAAGTGTGGTGAAAATGAAGAAGAAAGTACTAGTGCAAAAAAACTTTCGAATCCCATGAGTGAAAATGTTATTGTAAACCCCTTGCATACTTATAGACTTATCGAATTTTTTACAGTTTTCACGGCTTTGTCGGAAATACCCTTATAAAAATTTTTCACCGCTTTTACACCTCATATAGGTCGTTTTTAGCCCGTTTTTAGCCCGTTTTATCATTTTTATGTCCGTTTCTTGCACTCTCAAGCACGCTTAGTCTATTGCGAAAGAGCATGACGAGTATACGTGAGTATGTGTATGAGTATTTTTTAGTGGATTGTCCGTTTTTAACACTCGTTTTTCAGTCGATGAGTGACAATACGTTAATACGTTCCTTTTTTACTCACAAAGATGAGGACGAAGTAGGTTGTCCGTTTTCAATACTCAATTTTCCGTTGATGAGTAACAACACGTTAGTACGTTTCTTTTTTACTCACAAGAAAATATCCGCGGATTGTCTCTAAATTGAAGTACATTTATTCTACAAACTTAAAAATATGTCCACGAATTTTTATAATTTATATAAATTTATATAAATGTTTTAAACTACTATAAATAAATGAACAATTATAATGATCGATTATTTGATTATTTTATTTCAAAAGCTACGTTCCAATATTCATTGCAAATATTGAAAATCTATAGTTTACGTCACATACACTATAGATTTTCAGTACTTGCAGTGAATATCGAAACGCAGCCAAAATGTGCTATGTGAGTATTTATGAGTGCTAAACGAGTATTTTTTGCTCGTAGCTAAATGTACGTTTTTACATCTCAAATTTACACACAGCACGTATTTACCACTCAAAAATACTCATAAGAATACGTTATTACCACTCGGATATACTCGTACGCAATCCGTTTTAACCACTCATTTTTACGGAAAATTGCCCCTTTGCGCCCTAAAAACGGATCATACTCATTGAATCAAATGTACGTTTTTACCACTCAAACTGACCGTTTTCGCCGGTCAAAAACGGGCCAAAAACGGTGAAAAATTTTTATAAGGGATATGGTGCTGGAATAGCTGATTAATTCGTAAGTTGTTTAAATTGATTCATTACTGCCTTGAATTTACCTTCACTAACACTCTTTTTTTTTAAACGCGTTTTTCTCGAAACTACTTTTTTCGAATTTGTGTACACTCTAGCTCGCAGAGTTTTTGATCAATCCTTATCAAATTTAGCACACATTTTCTTTATATATATACGCTCTATTTGAACTTCAATCATAAACAATATCTTTATTTTTACTTTTTTTTATTGCAAAAAAAAGAACAAAAAAACGATCAAAAATCGTACTTAATTTTCACATTCTAAAAAAAAATAGAAATTTTCGATTTTTTTGTGATAATTGTAGTTTAAATAGAAGAGACACTTATAAAAAAAGTAAATTTTTTTAAAAATTGATTTCAGATAAAAATTGTGACCTCCAGGATGTACACAAACTGCCGATCCGGGTGGCGACTTACAATGTGCAGCAGCTGATATCTCCGGGATTTTTCAAGAAAAATGTTTCAAAATTTCAGTAAATGTTCTTCAATATATCTATAAAATAACCTCAAAATCTCAATAAAATATAATTATTCTTTATATGTTAAAAAAATTCATGAAAATTACTTTAAATACGCCGTCCTACACCTATTTCATCATATAACTAGTAGCATCTGTCTCCCTCATACAAATCGTTACGAGAATTACGCTCGTCTTTTTAGATAAAATGTGCCCGCCAGAAATCAACAGGTGTCCTAGACCGCCTACTCGTCGATTACCCTTGGTTCTCCGAGTGTTATTGCCTTCAAGCGTATGGCTATCAAAGAACGTATACCTCCCCTGTAATATGTAACTACTGCTATTCTAATTTGGGTTATCCTGAAGGCTATAATATTTCAGAATTTCACGGTCTTATGTATGGCCGTATTAATAACGAGATTCACTGTTTCCATTGCGAAAGAAATATGAGATACGTTAGAAGAGCTGTAAATTGTGATGACTGCTTTTTAAAATTTATGAATATAGTCGGTGCCTTACGACGAGAAAATTACGACGTTAGCGCGGTATCTCGTCTCCACTACGATCTAATTGACGATGAGATTGTAACTCTATATTTATATAATCCTAATAGAATTCGTGAAAACAGGGTACTAGCACTATAACCACTGTACTCCTGATGGCTTAATACTATTGCTAATATATCAACTTTGCATGTAATTACTAATCCAATCATAATCCTTAAGTTTAACAACTATTATCCTATATGCTAAGTTAGAATTATACATCCTGCTTTGAAATTAGTGTATGTTCGAGTCATTTTGTATAACCGATACCATATACTATAACCAAATATTATTTTGTTTTGTTAGATAAAATGTGTCCTCCGAAATTCAACGGGAGTCACAGATCACCCACTAGATACACTGACTATCTTTGGTTTAGTGAGTGTTATTGTATTCGCGCATTCGGCTGGCAAATCAGCAATGAGTACCGCCCGTTATGCCACGATTGTTATGTAGAAAAAGGCCGACCGAATCACTACCGGTTTTCAGAATTTCACAGCCTTATGTACAACAGCACCATTCCTAGATTTGCATGTCTGGAATGTTGCAAAAATTTAAGACACGTTACGAGAGCAATTGAATGCAACGAGTGCTTTCTTGCACTCATGAATGTAATCGGCATTTTGCGGCAGGATAATCATGACATCCATGCTGTATCGGAACTTCGCTATCATTTGATCGATGATAAAATTGTAATACTAAATCTACACGATTCTAATAACATCCAAGGGGATGGGACACTAACGTTATAATTATTGCTATTATTACTTGTCGACCATGCTTTCAATTAATCTGATATTATGTCTACATTGTCTTAAGTCATAACTCGCGCACATATACATACTTATATAGCGAGAAAGTTAAAATTATATACTCATATTTACTATTCGACTGTACTTTAGTGTTACATTAACTTTAGTGTTACATTAACAATATAATATAATCCAATTGTTACAGACAATGATTTTTCTTGTTTTATTCTCACTTTTAATTATAAGTCAACCTATTATATCTTTGATCGGATTCGATTGTGGCGGACGTCATCTTAACACAACTGTCTCATTACTTGAAGCCGTATAAATTATATTATATTATAACCGTATAAATAGCCGCTTGTAAAAGTAATATATATATGTAAATTTTCAGCTTTCCAATTATCACTATTCTTCAAATATTAATAATTATTTTCTGAGTGGTTGATTTTTCATGAAACTTTGATATAGTTCGAAAGAGCCATTTAAACCAAAACCAACGCGATTTTCCGCTTTCTAAAATTCCTCTTAGTTCTCGAGTTATTTAAAATTCAAAATTGGACAAACACCACCCTTAAAATATTTTTGAGCACCTGTGGTGTACCTGTAGACCTCCCACGTCCCTAACACCTCTAGTTCACGAATAATTGCTAAAAACGGTTCCTGAGAAATATTTATGTAGCACGACCCTCTATATGTATTTTATTCTATGACTGTGCAGCCAAATGCACTATGCGTGCAGCTTTATTGGATTTATATATATTCTAAGCCACATTTTATTAAATTATTCCTTTTATTTAATCGCTGAAATCTTCCGGAAGTAGCTTACGTATTATTTTTATAATTTCGATACGATATCTTTCCCTCTTATGCATTGTTCACATACATATTCCCGAACACATTCACTTTTACTCTTACATTATGAAAAATGTTTCAAGGCCGGATTTTGCCTTAAACGCATTCTCTCCTATTGTGTTTAACTACCTTCATCTTATGCACAATGCTTATGAATGAATAATTTGGCCCACCGAATATTTTATTCATTTATTAAACTGTCCTTGTCTTACACACGCGTTTCCTATACCACATATGGAAATATTAAATCTTATATAGTATTAAACCTATTCACTTTAACCTATTCACTTTTAACCTTATTAAACGATCTCTGTCTCACGCATAAGTCTTATAGACAAAAACTTGGTCTTTTAAGCGTCTTGCTTTTTGCTAAACCATTCTTGTTTTGCGCATATAATTTTTCCAGATGCTTTTATTAAGCTTATTCGCTTGCTCATATAATACCATACTTAATTGTTAATGCACAATTGCTACGCATAAATCTATTAAACCTACTTTGTCTAACGCATTACTATTCATATTTTCCAATGAAGGGAGACTAGTCGACATCAAACTGGCATATGATTGGTGAGCTGCGAGCCGACTTGATTTTGTCAGACTTTAAACCGCAGTGATTCACCAACTTTTCTGAAACCTGGCTGAGGTAATATTTTTCGCAATAATTTCTTCATCTCACAAGTTGAGATGATATTTATCAATCTCCTAAAAATTGAAATCGAATCTAGATTTCAGAAAAGTTGGTGAATCACTGCGGTTTAAAGTCTGACAAAACCAAGTCGGCTCGCAGCTCACCAATCATATGCCAGTTTGATGTCGACTAGTCTCCCTTCATTTGAGTTTTAATTTCTACTGGCAAAGAAAATGATCTTTCGTTACTGTTATTCATATTTTATTAAATCATTGACATCGTCCATATACATATATATGTTAACATTAAGAATTATTCGTGTACTATATTTCATTATATGCGCCAATGTTAAGAAGCGCTTGCAACAACCTTGACGAAAAAATATCCATTTCACTTTTAATCAAAGTAATAAGTTTCAACAACTCTGGCCGCGCCATGCTTCCGCGAAAAAATTGTTGAATTAAAAGTCGAAGCCGCCTAAACGTCTGACAGATAAGGCGAGAAAAATACTCGGATTACAATTTTAGTTTACTGAACGGTTCGTCACCAGGCTGATGCAAGTTAACGTGACGCAGAGCCGTACGTCACGATTTCCTACCCGTTACATTTTGCATTTAAGAGCGTACTCCCTACTCTATGTACACCCCCTCCGTTAAAATTTCGAGGGCCCGAAAATCCGCCGCAGCTTACTGAGGGGAGCGAAAAAAGGTCGTCAGAAAGATCAGAGGTTTCGAAGTAAAAGCACGCGCGAGTTTTTCAATGAAATTTGAAC
The DNA here is from genome assembly GCA_901521435.1 of Crematogaster levior. Taxonomy (NCBI): domain Eukaryota; kingdom Metazoa; phylum Arthropoda; class Insecta; order Hymenoptera; family Formicidae; genus Crematogaster; species Crematogaster levior. Next base: position 26,887 of record CABEGB010000759.1, read on the forward strand.
TTAGAATATTTTTCAAAGTGTAAAATTTATACTTATACTCAAATCAGTTATCTTCAGTCACATGTATTGTTAATCGAAACTATAGACAGAAAGAAGCGAGAGTTTAAATTAAAGTTTTGTAAGAAAACGGAAGCAAAGGAAATAGAGCGTGACACATTTCATCAAAGAGTTATTGTAAAACAAGCACAGTAAGTCCGCTATTCTTATTTTGTACTCATCTTTTATTTATTATAACGGCCGAATCGAGTCATTGTTAAAATCCGCCATTTCGTGGCACTCGATTTTCAATATCACTTATGTCACTTTTGCTAATTCTATTATTCATAGATTGTGCCAATTCTCTTTTCACTATTAATAATCGCTTTCAAATACGCTATTCAATCCATCAATCATTACCGATTTGAGATTTTTATTAATTCTTGATTTAGTCACGTGACCCTTATACGCCAATATTACTAAGTCACTAGCATTCACATAAATTGTAAAAATCGTAATTATTAGGTTCTGAATGTGCTAGTGTTAATCAAAACGGCCGATTTTACTTATATCTTGCGCCTTTTACAAGTGTTCAACTATATAAACCATATTAATGAAGTTTTACATATTTATGTCTTAAGCCTATATCACTAGGCTACCTCTATTCGTCAAGAATTTCGAATTCATTATTTTTATTAAATTACAACCGTAGAATCATATCCAGAGAATCGTTGTGCACTCTTTTATTGTTAATTTAATCAATTATTGTGACAATTCAATCAAAAAATATATTTGAACGCTTGAAAATTTTTGTAACTTTTAAGAATGTAACTAAATATTAAGAATTCTAACACGGAACATTTATGAACCATTAATGGCATTGCTTCTGCAGCTCCCTTAAAAAATATATATATTCATATACTTTAAAATACGTTTCAATTACCGTTTATGTTTAACTTTGAATTCATATAAAAGCATTTGACTCTGTCATAAATTAAAATAAATTTTCGAATGTTCATACATGTTCAGTAACTTATTAAAATCTAATCATTGTGCGTTTCAATATTTTATTGTGTATCGAAATTTAACATATGCCTATGACGTGAATCATAATTATATTCATATGGAAATTTTTGAATAATAACTTTAAATTTGTACACTTATATATTTCATGTAACTTTAATTGAAATAGAGATTGTTCTACCAAATTATATTTTAACATTTTGATTCTCCATTTATATTAAATCACTGTTATTAATATTTTACGTTGACTTCAAGTTTAAATACTCTTTAATTCATGAAACAAGACAAAACCTTATTACAATAATTAATTCATGTGCTATTTAACTTGAGATATTTAGACCATCGAGATTTTATATTTAAACTTTGCATTCATTACCTAATTCACATCAAGAATTACTCAGTATTTTTGTCATTACCCTTTCCCCAATTCCCTTAATAATAAATTTTCTTACAGCTGAAAAGTGGCAGGAGAACAAATGCAAGTTGCTAGAAATTTAGAAAACATTAATGTATTGAGCTTTTATACATCTTTGATTGAACCTCTTGAATATTATTAAATAATATACATATTTCATTCAGTATCTCATATTTCAATTGACGCGCAAAATTAATTATCGTTATATTTTATGTGACTGTTTCTACATATGTATACCCGTCTAATTCCTCAGTCAGTACGTGGCGTTATCGTGGACATTTACTACTACGATTGGTTTTACGGCTGACAATCCTTTTTCCTGAAAATTATTTCTCTTTGTATTTTCCAATAATATTAATAACGAACTTCCATTTTCATTTGAATTTTAAAGTCTACTAATTACCCTTCGCCGCGTGTCCGATAAACTCTAGCAGAGCTAGGTTGAGGGCCGTGGATTTTATCACCTTTCTGGGAAATCAGCGTGTACCATAAACTCTAGCAGAGCTAGGTTGAGGGCCGTTGGTTTTCCTTTCCCAATTTTTCCTTCAGAGCTAGGTTGAGGGCGTGTACCATAAACTCTAGCAGAGCTAGGTTGAGGGCCGTGGTTTCCGTCACCTTTCCTACAATAATAATAATCCTTTTAGAGTATTCATTCCAGACTTTCACCTCAGTCACAAAATTCATCGTTTAAAATAATTAAAGCAACTATATATGTGTCGAAATATTTAATCATTTTCCTTCTCTTTATCTTAATAGCCTCACTTTCATACTTCAATTTTATTTTCATAATTGATTATTAATTTTATCCAAATAACTCTCAACAAGTTTAACATTCATCATGTTTTGCAACTTGTTGCCTGCCTGAAGAAATAAAGATTTTACCAACTATATACTGTGTCATTTATTCTGTCTATACTTATAATTGATTTGAATGACTCGTGTACTATTGCTATTATTATTATGGTTCTTTTACTCATTATGTATTATTGAAATTATTATTGCCCCTTTTATTCACTATATATATTATCGAATTTGCTTGGTCAAAATTTGGCTATACTATTATCTCTGCTCCCTTAATAGATGGTCAAACCGGACCAACAGAGAACGGAACTTAAAACTCGAGGTACATCAACCTTGAATACTCCACGGCGCATCCTCGCCGCTAGAATTGAGCCCTTTCGCGTTATCTCACCTCCTATTCAAGCCCCACAACCCCCAGTAATAGATTTCGAAAGTGAACCTAACCCCCGCATCGAACCCATTCTAATCGATTTAGAATCCTCCACCCCTCAGAATCTCCCCCGTGTACCTCTGCCTAATATCCCAGAGGAACCTCAACCTGGTCCATCCTCATCTTTCCGGCCCCCGAGGAATTACCCTCCTCCGCCTCTTCATCAACTTCGTCTTCTGCTCCTAACTCCTCCTTCCTCCTCGCTAGATCCTCAGCCAAGCCCCTCAAGTCCGACTCCTTCTTCAAATATCCTGCACATTCCATTATATACTAATCCCGAGCAACTTAATCGAAACGAGAATTATATCCGAAAAATATACGTACGCGCCCATTACCCCCACCTTCGCCCCTCTCTTTTCGACAAACACCAGAGTTCGCCGCCGGCTTTGGGAGAATCTGCAAAAAGAGCCAAACGACAATAAACATATTCCACAGGTTTGAGAAATAAATAATTTATTTCAACTAACACTATTCTTTCCCGCTTGATCACCCTGTGACGACTGCTCTCGCCAATCCCAGGTAAAGCCTGTGTAAGCAGGTTGACTAAAAACAACAAAGGAGAGCACCTCTGCAGGTACACCGAGGTAGCACCTGTGAAGGAAAAAATATTGCGAACCGCGGATCAGTTTAATCGGTTTCAATTCAAGACTTATTACCTGCTATTTTCATTAACGAAGAATTTATCTTATCTTATCTTGAACCGCGGGACGTAACATTATCACCTATTTACCTGAAATCACCAACCGTAAAAGATTACATAAAAATTTCTCGAGGTTTCTATGAACTTTGGAATTTGCCTAACTGTGTTAAAGCTGTCGGCAAACATGTGTTAATTCGAGCACCACCTAATTCGGGTTCACTCTGCTTTAATTATAAAAAAACATTCAGTCTTGTTTTATTAGCAATATGCGACCATCAGTACAAATTTACATTAGTAGATATTGGTTCATATGATAGTGAAAATGATGGTGGCATTTTTATGAGATCGGCAATAGGAAAAGGAATATACAATGAAACTTTAAATTTGCCAGAAAGATTTTATACTCTTCCTGGTTCGAATATCCAGATGCCTTATTTTTTGTAGGGGATGATGCATTTCCTCTGGCTCGTCGAATAATGAAACCTTATCCTAGTCGAGGATTTACTTTAAACAAAAGACTTTTCAATTACAGACTTTCTTGTGCTAGACGGATTATAGAAAACTCTTTTGGGATTTTAGTTTCGCGTTGGAGAATTTTTACTAAACCAATTTCTTTAAATCTTGACACAGTTCAAAGTATTATTACAACATGTATTTGTCTCCATAATTATATTATAACTGAAGAATCTCACGAATGTGTTTATAAGCGAAGATACATCATCGTATGTTGATGCAGAGGATACTCAGAGAAATATCATAAAAGGTCAATGGCGAACTAATGAAAATTGTTTGACACAGTTAAAAGCTACTACTGCTCATCGAGCAAATACTGAAACCATTCAGCAACGTGAAAAATTATGCAAATGGATAATTAGCCCTGAAGGTGAAGTGCCATGGCAATATGAATATGTCTGTAGAGGACAACATGGGGATAACCAATGATTATAAGATTAATTTTTTGTATTTTCTTATTAACAATATTTAAAAACATTTATTTCTCATATTTTTGTACTTTGATAACATACAATAAAATATATTATTAAAAAACAAGTCACAACTTTCTTATATTTTTGTTACAAATTAACTTTTATAACGCAACAAAAATTTCTTAAATAATATTATTTAATATCAGGACGACGCGAGAGGCCAATATGCTAAAACGAGCCAAACGAAAAAGACCACATGCACGTGAAATAGTAAAAAACAAAAATAAATTAAATAAATTAAAGATAACAAATTGAATTTAATATCTTATTATGTGATCGCATCATACAATATTATTACGTACGTTTCGGCCTCACCGGGCCTTCCTCAGCGTTAAGTACAACAATACAAATAAATATAAACAAATATAAATATGAAAATAGATAATACGTTATATGCGTCGTTTGGGTCTCGGGTGGCGAAATGTCAAAATAACAGAGTAATCCTCGAACATTCGCTACATATATAGTCGTCCTATCCTATTATGTTCCGTTACATTATTAGTTCAAAAGTATAAAACATGGTCATATGGTCAAAACGGTAAAAAAATTAATTAATTAAGGTTGCGAATATTCTTCGTTGGTGGGCGAGAATAGTCCGTCCAAAGGATAAAAGGTGTAGTACGATCTCACATCTTCGAAGGGTCAGAAGGTGCGAAGTCATGCACCACGTGAACGGAGCGAAATAGGATAAACGGAGCGTTCCAATGAAGGCGGTCATTTGCGCTAACAGGATCGACTCAAACTCACAATCCGGCGACGCAACGAAACCGTGACCGTCTCGTGTGGTAGAACAAACGCAAATCAATATTATTTAATATTAATACTAAAATACTGAAGAAACTTTGGCTTTATTTTTAAACAAAAAAGAAATTTTCTATATAAAATAAAAAAAAACAGAAAATAATTAAGTACAATTAAAAATAAATAAATATTCACGAAAAAAAATAAATCTTATCTTCTTACTTCCTTTTTTGTTATATATTCATATATTCCATCACAACATTCATCAACTTTCTTCGAAATTTTGATTTTTTTGGCTCGTCGTAGCTTTTTAATTCTGTCATGATCATATTTAACAGTGCTTGATCTCTATTGTTAACATCATTATTAAGTAATCGATTTGTCATGACAGAAAAAGTCTGAGAAATACTGAAAAGATTCTTCTACTATATCTGAACTTTCGTCGCTCTGGTCTTCCACGATTCATAATATTAGGTTTTTTCTCAGAAAGGGATTTTATTGTAAATTCTTTTTTTGATGATGTTGATGAAAAGCTTGATTCTGGTTTTGATAACTCCGTCTGTTGTAAAGATGGTATTGATGTACACGTTTCTAGTGATGGTTCCAATGTTATCATTGATGGTGATGTCGATACGTTAGTTTGATCACTTAATGGTATTCTGCGTGTTTCCATTAACTGAGAAGAACACTGCAAATTATAATTTTTGTAAATATATATTTCTTTTTAGAAATTCCTATAATTAATAATTTTTATCATTTTTCATAGTAATTTACTGATTTACTTACTAGGTTGTGCCATGACACTGGCTATTTCTAACCATGAATTTTCTATCATACCATTATCTTTGTGGTCATGATTTTTTTTATCCCATATATGTGGATACGATTTAATAAGCTCAATTAATAACTCATCACCTTCTTTAATGTTTTCTACTACTAAATTTTCTACATCATTTTCATTATTAGTGTTAAAATTAATTGATGAATATTCATGGTCAGCAAATGCCATGATGAGATGCTGCCCGTATACCGTCTCAACTGTGACTGACTGCGACTGCGTATATTTTATCATTTAGATTTCAACAGTTGTTCTTTGATTTTATTCTTTATCTTTTCATTGTGCGTTGAGCCATCTATTTTCAAAGGTTGAAACGCAATTGTTCCTTATTTCTTATTCCTTATCTCTAATATTTGTTCCCTGTTCCTTATATTTTCCATTATACTTGAGGCCTAACCTTAAGCCCGGATCTACCCATAGACGTATAATAAATAGACTACGCGTTTGGCTGAAAAGTTGTTTTTACTTTAGAAAGAGACAACATGTTTTGAATAGTAACTTTCTCTCTCTCTCTCTCTCTCTCTCTCTCTCTCCTCTCTCTCTCTCTCTCTCTCTCTCTCTCTCTCTCTCTCTCTCCTCGGGGAAGGTAGATATGTCACATCGCTCCCTAAAATTCACCTACTTTGCGGTGGTTGAAGGGGGTTAATCAGAGCCAAAGTTGTCATAGTGATTCTGATATAGACTATCTGCAGTTGTGTGTGTTATCTAGTCGGAATGTGCTAAATTTATGTGAGGGAGAAGTGAACTTGTTATATGACTTTTCGGCGTTCGAAAGACAGGTGTCCATACAGGTGCCAGCATGGTTGATTCGGCAAGCGCGGTGCCACGCGAGTAGGTACTGTTGATTCAGCACAAATGCTCGTTGGCGGCCGCGGCCGATAAATCAGCGATATGGACGAGTTGTACGCTGAATATCGATGTTCGGCATGTAAGAAGCCAATCAAAAGTCAAGTAGTAATGGCATGTAAGTCTTGTGTGAAACTGTTTTATCACCCAGGATGTGTTAGTACACATAAGGTGTACGATAAGAATAAAGAAATAGTACCTTGTCCGGTCTGTATGAGAAATTCTTAATCGAGGAGGATAAGTCAGTGATAATGGAGGGGAGAAGCAGGGAAAGGATAGGTTCCGCAGGGTCAGAAGTCCATGCCGTGTGGGAGAGGGGAGACTAATCTCACCCCTCTCCCCGGGCATAGGCCGTATACGGCCACGCCCGAGGGGTGGAGGGACGAATGCTCCGTAGCGATACCCCTCCACCCCTCACTATGGGCCAAGGACAGGCACCCCCCAGCGGTTTTAGTGGGTATGCCGGGAGGGATACTTCTTATTCCCTCCCGGCGAGTCCCACATACCCCTGGAGACTCCCCCGGGTCTCCAGGGGATCTATAAAAGATTTCCGCTGGGTCACCAAAAAAAAAAACAAAAAAAAAGGTTCCGCAGGGTCAACAGAACCGATGGAAAGTATAACGAGTATGGCAGGAACATCGAGCATCGATGGGAAGATAGAGTGGCTTGTAAAGACAGTGAAGGTAATAAAGGATGAAGCAGTTTGTAGGAAGGAAATTAAGTTGATAATTAGAGAAATTGTCCGAGAAGAAATGGGAAGTATTAAACAACAGCTGGAAGATCTGAGAGGAATGATACAACGAGGAGCAGGAGGATCAGCGGCAGCAGGATCTCAAAGGAGTTACAGTGACGTGATTAAGGAAAGGAAGAAGGAAAATGTAATAATTGTTAAACCAAAAATGCAACAAGAGAGTGGAACAACTAAACAGATGATTAAAGATAAGATTGACATCAAGAATATGGCATTGGGAATAACGAAATTGAGGAAGGGTAGTAAAGGAGCTGTAATTGTGGGATGTGAGACTGGTGAGGAGATGAAGAAATTGAAAGATACTGTACAAGATAGGCTGGAGATAAGTTCAATATAGCGGAGGGAACGCAGATGAAACCCAAATTGAAAATCATTAATATTGGTGAGGAAGAAATAAAAATGGAAGACAAGGATTTAATAGATATAATTAAGAAACAGAATAAAATTGAGGTAGCAAAGGATGTATTCCACTTTAAAATATTGAAAAGATTAGTAAGAAAGAGAGAAGATAGCCAGATGAGAGGAAGGAGAGAAGAGAATGGATCAATAATAATTGAGGTGGATGAAGAAACACATGAATTAATGTTGAGGAAAGAGAAATTAAATGTAGGATGGAGGAAATGTCCTGTGGTCAACTATGTTAGTGTTAAAAGATGCTTTAAATGCTGGGGGTATTATCACCTAGCAAAAAATTGTACAAGAAATGAAACCTGTCATAAGTGTGCAGGAAGTCATAAAGAGAGTGATTGTACAGCAACTAAGAAGAAATGTGTAAATTGTATGTTTAAAAATAAAACATACAATTTGAAAATAGACGAGGACCATGATGCCCTTAGTGCAGATTGTTCAAGACATTCAAGAGGGCATTGAAGGAAGAAAAAAGAAGAGCTGGCTGAGAAGATAGTAAATAGCAATCAAGGAATAAGGAGGAGTTATTACTATATACAAATGCGCAAAGTTTGATAATAAACACAAAGATGAGATACAACATCAGATTATGAAGATAGTGAATCCTGCAATCATAGCATTGTCAGAGTCTAGGCTGACTGAAGAAATTGAAGATAACGAAGTAAACGTGCCAGGCTATACAATAATTAGATGTGATGCGGAAAATAGATATACAGGAGGAACTATTTTATATGTAAGAGACGATATTGTATATGAAATAGTATTGGTGAAAAAAATAGTATCGAATTGTTGGTGTATTGCGATAGAGATAAAGGAGAAGTTGTATAAAGGTGTAATAATGGTATTATATCATTCACCGAGTGCATCGCATGGTGACTTTGTAAGGTTTCTAGAGGATATAGTTGAAGAGTTAGTAATACAAGGAGACTGTATGGTAATAGGAGACTTTAATATAAATTTTATGGTTAATTCGTTTTATATGAATAAGTTACAAACGATGATGGCAAGTTTAGGTATGAAACAGTATGTAAAAAAACCGATGAGAGTTACAGAAGATAGTCAAACAATGATAGTCAACAATGATAGATTTATGCTTTGCTAATAATAAGGTAAAAGTACAAGTAACCCACGAGCCTAAAATAACGGATCATGCGTGGCTAAGAATTACATTATATGCGAATAAAATTACAGATAAATATAGAGAATTTAGCAGCAGGAACTATAGCGAATTTAATGTAGATGAATTTAATAGATTAATAGAAGACAGAATAGAACAAAGCCAAGGTTTAGAAGTTAGCGAAAGGGCGAAAAAATTCATCGACAATATAGTAGATGCGCTGGATAGTACAGCACCTAAGAAAAAATTTAGAATTCCAAAAGCATGGGAAGGGAAAAAGTAGTTTTCAGATGATATAAGAGTAGCAGCAAATAAGAGAGATGAAGCATATAATAATGCTTTATTCGATGATACGCAACAACATTGGATGCAATTTAAAAGTGAAAGGAATGCAGTAGTCAAATTAATTAAAGATAAGAAGAAAGAATATTACGAAAACATGATTGATTGTAATAAAAATGACCCGACAAAAATGTGGAAAACTTTAAAAGAAATAATTAGAGGTAAACCATCACAGATAAGAGAAATAGAAAATATAGACTTTGAAATATTAGGAGACGTGAGCGAGTGCAATATAGCTGATAAATTTAATATGTATTATATACAAAGTATTAATAATATTGTAAAATCTATAGGTAGCGAAAAGTTTAGAAGTGCAGGTCCGAGCGGAAGTCCGGGGAGTAGAAAAAATATTTATGTTATTGTAAATAACAGCAGTATAGAAAATTTTGAAATGATTAAAATAGAAGACTTAGAGGAAATTATCACGGGATTGCCAAATAAAAAAGATACGGAAGAGGGAGTAACTAGTGACATACTTAAAGTAGCATCCTGCGTAGTGAAGAAGGAATTTGCTGATTTGATAAATAATTCTTTGAGAGAAGGTTGTTTTCCCGAAAGTTGGAAAACATCGACAATAATACCGATACCAAAAGTAGAAAAGGCAAAAAAAGGTAGTGAATATAGGCCAATTAATATATTACCAATTTATGAGAAAGTTTTAGAGTTAGTTGTAAAGGAACAAATAGAACACTTCTTATATAGTAATGATATTATAACAGAGCATCAATCGGGATTTAGAAAATACCATTCGTGTGAAACAGCGATACAAAGTGTCGTTGATGATTGGAAGGTAATAATTAGTGAAGGAAAAATGGTAGGAGTAATATTCCTGGATTTAAAACGGGCATTCGAAACGGTAGATAGGACAAGATTGCTAGAAAAACTAGATCAATATGGAATGAGAGGAATGGTACTAGAGTGGTTTAGATCATATCTAAGCAACAGAACGCAGCAAGTTAAATTTAACAATCAATGGTCAAAGCGTACAAAAACGGAATATGGAGTTCCACAAGGATCGGTTCTAGGGCCTTTGCTATTTGCAATATACATAAACGATATAGTAAATTTTTGCCCTGAAGAGTGCAGTATAAAAATGTTTGCGGATGACACAATAGTATATGTAAGTGGGGAGGGTAGTGAGGAATTAGAGAGGAAAATGACCAGGGTATTTAGCATAGTAGAAGAATGGATGAGGGTAAATAAACTGAAAATGAATGCGACTAAAACGAAATACATGATAATTAGAAGTGTAAGAAAGGAGCAGAGAGGTAATATTACATTAAAATGCTCTGACGGAACTGAGCTAGAACGAGTGGAAAATATAAAGTATCTTGGTGTAATTATCGATAATAAACTCCAATTTAAAAATCACTGCGATTATATGCTTAAAAAAATAGGAAAAAAGACTAGTTTTTTAAATAGAATAGGTAATTTCGTATCAGCATACATTAGATGTACTATATATAAGTCGATCATAGCACCTCATTTCGAGTACTGCGCTACTCTATTAGCTATTGGGATGGGAGAAACGCAACTAAATAAACTTCAGATAGCTCAAAACCGTGCCATGAGGGTCATTTTGCAGTGCAATAGGTTTACCAAAGTTGAGTGCATGCTGCAGGCGCTGCAGTTTATGTCCGTAAGGCAACGATTGTGTTATAACGTAAATGTATTTATTTTTAAAATCTTAAATAATATGGCCTCGGTGGCATTAAGTAAAAAAATAGAAATAGTAGGATGTGAAAGTGATAGGCAAACGAGACAGGCCGGAAACATAATAGTAACATTCCGTAGAACTAGGAGTGCCGCAAAAAAATCTATTTTACGAAGGAATAAAAATGTATAATTCGTTACCCACCGAGGTAAAGGAATGTAAAAACATCGTATCGTTTAAAACAGTGCTCGGAATTAGTTGCTATTTTCGAGCCGATTCCCGAGGCGACGCCTCCTATTCCCCCACTACCGCTCGACGCTCGAGCAGACGCTGCGGCCGAGCCGCCGACAGCGTGTCTCTCAGGAGCGTCTCTAAAGAAAAAGAAAGCTAGGACCTTTTATATTATTAGTAATATTTTCCTAAAGAAATAATTTCTGCTTTTGTAACAAATAATTAATCGAAATGTTATGAATATATTATGTAATGCTATTTCACATCTTATCGCGAAAAATTCTACATCATTTTGTAAAAGAATATTTATAAAGGAATGCCTTATCGTATGAGATGAAAACGAGTACTTCAATAATTTTTATGGATATCATCCTTCGTAGAATTATGCAAACGACCGAGAAGACCAGAATAAAATTTTTACTTATTGAATGTTTCGATTTTTTTCTATTTTATCTTCATCTTATGACATAAGATGTAAAAATTTTATTCTGGTCTTCTCGGTCGTTTGCATAATTCTACGAAGGATGATATCCATAAAAATTATTGAAGTACTCGTTTTCATCTCATACGATAAGGCATTCCTTTATAAATATTCTTTTACAAAATGATATAGAATTTTTCGCGATAAGATGTGAAATAGCATTACATAATATATTCATAACATTTCGATTAATTATTTATTACGAAAGCAGAAATTATTTCTTTAGGAAAATATTACTAATAATATAAAAGGTCCTAGCTTTCTTTTTCTTTAGAGACGCTCCTGAGAGACACGCTGTCGGCGGCTCGGCCGCAGCGTCTGCTCGAGCGTCGAGCGGTAGTGGGGGAATAGGAGGCGTTGCCTCGGGAATCGGCTCGAAAATAGCAACTAATTCCGAGCACTGGTTTAAAAGATTGTTAAAAAAGTGTATATCGAACAATGTATAATATGTATTATGTATAGAAATAGCTGAGAAGGCTAAATACAGTCAATCAATCAATCTCTCTCTCTCTCTCTCTCTCTCTCTCTCTCTCTCTCTCTCCCCCCCCCCCTCTCTATTTCATTAGACAAAGATGAGATTACTATTCAACATCAGTTGTCTCTTTCTAAAATAAGGATATTTTTTTAATAGGGCAGAATAGGGAACGCGCAGTCTATTTATTATACATCTATGAATCTACCATAAGCATAGAGATATATTAGAGCGCGCAAAGGCTACCGTTGTCCGTAAAGTGGACGCGACAGAGGCTAATCACATTGCCAGTTTGATGGCAACTAATGCCTTTCATTTGAATATAATGATTGATATATATATATATACATATATATATATATGTATATATAATATATATATATAATATTCAAATGAAAGGCATTATATATATATATATATATATATATATATATATATATATATACAGGGTGTCTGAAACATTTTGGAAAAGCCGAAGAGTGCAGATAGAATAGGTCAAAATAGAAGGAATGTCACGTATTATTTTGTAATTTTTGCAATATTTATTTCGTAATTAATTATAACGTACGAGCCAATGAGTGCACGGGAAACCGGTAGGCAGGACTCTATAGAGATGTCTGATGAAAGATGGGTGTCGATGTAAAAGAGAAAAATGGCTTACTCTTTAGTAACGAGTAACAACTGATTTCGAGAGGCGGAGTAACGAGCGTCATATGACAAATCAGTCATACGGCGAAGCGATCTACAAAGGACAATCTGCAGCGAACGCGGATCTTTATCCGGATAGGTTTTGACGCGAAAATCCGTGTTCGTCCTTTGTAGATCGCGCCTCCCATCGCTTCGCCAACCGGCTTCTATCATCTTGCAATGAGGAGGTCTCTTCTCGTCGCGCGCTTTTACTCGCGCGGATTGGCCTATCTTATTAAATTAATTTTTCGTTAATTATTGTGAAAACAACAAAGTGGTAAAAGACTTTTCTACTTGATTTTACCTGTTCTACCTGCACACTTCGGCTTTTCCAAAATGTTTCAGACACCCTGTATATATATATATATATATATATATATATATATATATGGGTAATTCTTTTACAAACCGGACGGATTGAGGCAAAATCTGACCGACACATTTTTTATTTGGCTGAAACTTTTTTTACGGGTTCTGTATCGAAAAAGAAAAGATACGTGTTCGAAGATTTTTTTTTTTTTTTTTTTTAATAGAGGAGGTTGAAAATTTGAGATTTTCGTGATTTTTGCCTTGGAGACTCATTTTCAAAAATTCATAACTCTGGTTCTTTTTAAGCTAGAGAAAACTTTTTTTTTTCATTTTGAAGATAAAAGAGTGAACTTTATGAAAAAAATAGTTTAAAAAAAATTTATAAAAAATTTCATATTTTTATAAACAATTGAAATGTTTAAATCAATTTTTAAACACGGCCCCCAAATTTTAACGATTTCTTAATACAACCATCGCATTCTACGTCAAATTTTCTATAAAAAACGTGTATTTTATTAATGGAGAAATTATGTTTACTAGTAGAGATAAATTAATTTATCTATCGTGCCACGTCGTATCAGCGCGTGGGTACCTCTGCACGCCTCATTTTCTAACCCCATATCGTTTTTCTTAATAACATTAATGATTATTTAACTATTATTATCAATCGAGTACAAATTATTATTAGCAAACAGGACTTTATTATTAATTGAATAAAATAAAACATGTTAAATGAAAAAACATATTTATTTCTATTTTTAAACATTACTCTTATTCATTAATGCTTAATATGTACCTTATTTTTAAATGTACAAATATATATTTAACTATAAACATTTGAAAGTTTATTTAAAGATTTTTACAATTGTTTTTTTATCATCTAATGAAAATTTTTTAGCTTCCAGTATCTGAAGAGAGATTGGAATCATGCAATGAAATTGTAAAGTGCCTTTTATCGTTAGAGCTTTTTGAAAACGTGCTGACAACATTTGTTCTTCTTTTTCATACTCATCATTTGTCGAATAGCGACACGTTATATTTTGCAAAGCTTCTGTTGCCCAAGCGAATAATTCTTTGGGTGTGCGAATAGGATTATTAATTCGTTGAAGACTAGCTCTAGCAGCAAGTCGTTTTAACGTTCCACCTACTCCATCAAATATAACGTGTCGCTATTCGATATAATTTTTGAATTTTTGAAAATGAGTCTCCAAGGCAAAAATCACGAAAATCTCAAATTTTCAACCTCCTCTATTAAAAATAAAAAAAAAAAAAAAAATCCTCGAACACGTATCTTTTCTTTTTCGATATAGAACCCATAAAAAAAGTTTCAGACAAATAAAAAATGTGTCGGTCAGAATGGTGTTCGGTTTGTAAAAGAATTACCCATATATATATATATATTGTTTGGTCAAACAGGAACGATCTATTTTGATGATGGCGCAATTTTTCATTTTAATACAGTACTGACCGCTCTTATATAGGTAGCGCAACAGATGGCATCTCCCCGTTACCGCCAAGTGAGGGTGTTCTTGTTGTTACCCCCTTTTGTAACGACTTTCGGCCATTTTCTCTCTTTGAGTTGAGGTCGGTTTTTTGCGTTGTGAGTTTAAGTGCCATCACTTCATTGGGTTTTGGTATTTTGAGTTGCACTGATTTATATTGGCGTGTTTCCTGAGGTCAGGGACACTCAGATTTGCAAATCTAGATACCTTCTGAGATCAGAGGTCACTCATTTTCATACATTCAAGTCTATCGAGATCATAGACTGCCATTGCGCATTTCGTGGTACCACGACGCCTATTGAGATCATAGGTTGTTCTTTCTTACAAGACCGATGCCTATTAAGAGCATAGGTTGTCTTTTCGTACAAGATCGATGCTTATTGAGAGCATAGGCTGTCTTTTCTTATAAGATCTACGCCTATTGAGAGCATAGGCTGTCCTTTTCTCGTACCAGATCTACACCTATTGAGAGCCTAGGATGTCTTTTCTCATACCAGATCTACGCCTATTGAGAGCCTAGGATGTCCTTTTTCGTACCAGATCTACGCATATTGAAAGCATAGGTGACCGCTTGGTTGTTAACCAAAGCTTAATTCAAGGTGATCAATAATTATCTACGTCACTTTACCCAAGGTATTTCTTTGTCATTAATATCTTTATGTTTTGTTATTTTCAGGGATTATCTTATGTTTTATAATTCAAGTGATGTTTTATTGCAGCTATATTATCTTGGTAATACTTATTATCAATGAGTGTACTTGCCTAATTTAAACCTACAGCATTATGTTTTCAACCTGATATTATTTGCATGTAAAGGACAGATACAGAATAAAGTTCAGTAAAACTGTATACTCACATAACGTATATTCATTGCACATCACTACATGAACAAGCTTACCTCAATACTAAACATATATATATATATATGGCGATCTAATATATATATATATATATATATATATTATATGTATAACGTAGTCTTAAATGCAAAGTACGTCGAGCGGGGATACGTGACGTATGACTTTTAGTCACGTCGACTTGCATCAGCCTGGTAACGAATTATTTTATAAATCAAAAGTGTAACTCGAGTATTTTCTTTTTCTTATCTCCCAGACGTTTTGGCGTCTTGAAACTTCTGAATCAATAATTTTAGACGATGGTATGAGGCGGCATAGACTTATTGAGAGTTAATAAAAAGTTGATAAAAGTTGATAAGTTGATAAAAAGTGAAAGTAATATTTTTTCGTCAAGGCTAATGCAAGCGGCTTCTTAATGTTAACGCATATTGCATGAAAGCGACGAAGATAATTTAATAGAGTATAGAATATGACTTTTAATGAGTAAGAGAAGGTAAGTTTAATAAATTTGCACAAAACAATTGTGTGTTAATAAATTGCATGAACCATATAGCATTATATGAGAGCGACAGAATAAGCTTAATAAAAAAATTTTCATTAAGAGCATAGAGAGTTATGTGCGTAAGAAAAAGATAGTTTAATACAGTAAGAAAGACACTTAATGGGCCAAAGTATTCGTCCATAAGACATAATGTGTAAGACAGAGATAGTTAAATACGGCAGGAGAGAGTAGGTTTAATACAAGAGTTGAACTTTAAAATTTTCGTCTATAATATAGGAACCATGTGTGTAAGAGAAGGGTAGTTTAATACGGGAGTATGTGCGAAGAGTACGTGTAAGAAAAAGATGCAAGTATGTTCGAAAATTCGCGTATGAATAATGTATAAGAGTAAGAGCGCTATATTAGTTCGTATTAAGTGAGAAGAATATGTGGGCCATTTTTTGAAGATTTTGGAGAGCGAGCGAGTGAGATAGTTTAATAAAATTTAATCTAAAGGGTATGTGAATAAGAACAGGGGATTTATATGCTGTCCGCATGAATATACTAGGGGAGTGCCATAGAAAGAAACAGTCATATAGAATCGAACGTAAATGACAAGGAGGGTTATGTTACGTCCAAGATGGCGCTGAGAACCGCGGGATAATTGACCTAAAACTCGATCAATCGGACTACTATCATCCGTATCATTGAGTTGCAAAGGGGAGCAAAACCAGTAACCGAGCGGAAATTACGGCGTTCACTCCACGTATTAGAATCCAGAAATTATGTGATTTTATAATATTATAATCGATGGTACTAACCATGAGCCGGCGGTCGTGAGGTATAAACGTGCGAGGAAAGGAAATATATGTATACATTTATAATAATGATAATAATGATTCAATTTAGTTTACAAGAATAGTAACCATTAAAAGGGAATTACGTACCGAATTTCGATAGAGGTGGCAAAATAAAATAAGGTAATTAAATGGCAGTGACAGAGAGAATCCCTGGTAAGAAAAGCTACGATGAATTATTATATGGAAACGGGGGGGGGGATAATACA
This sequence comes from Crematogaster levior, assembly GCA_901521435.1. Taxonomy (NCBI): domain Eukaryota; kingdom Metazoa; phylum Arthropoda; class Insecta; order Hymenoptera; family Formicidae; genus Crematogaster; species Crematogaster levior. The sequence goes on from CABEGB010000759.1 coordinate 43,941, forward strand.
ATAAACATATAGCATGAATAACTTGGTTGTTATTAATAATGGTTAACGACATCCGTGAATGAATATAACGTATAAGTGTGATTAAATAACAATACAATGTATATGAAGCGTAATATATGGATAAACTAAACGGTATACGAATGGGGGTTAATATATGAAAGATATAATATAATACGAAAGAATGAAGATAACCGAATAATGACCAATAGTAATACTTTAATATAAAGATAAACCAGAGTATAATCAGATTTATAATTATCATATAATAGAATTAGTGATATGAAATTACTAGTGTCGTGTTAGTTAAGTGAGTACAGCTAAGATTTACCTTAAGCTTGTGGGATTATTACAATTTGTTTGAAATTTTATTCGGAATCAACACAAGCTTCCGTTCAGATACAATTTTTTTATGTAGAATACAATAGTTTCCTTTATCGTCGCTTCCAAGCAATTTAGGGCGTTCACAAGATACAGCGATACAGTGTTCGGATATTGGAAAAAGCCCTTTTCCTTTTTGTGACTGAACTTGACGGGGATCTAATTGAGACTGCTGCTATTCGCTTTGTGACACTCTTTCGAGACAAAGCGGAGGGAGACATCAGAGTGGGGGGTATCTAAGTGTACGCTTAATATTGGGGTGTTAAGAGCAATTCCGTATCCTTTTTCCAAAGGATACGAAATTAGTTATAATATTATCATTTATATGAATTATCTTGGGAGGAAAAGGTTTTTCGTTAAAATGTTTACTCACTCGCCCGAACGTTTGATGTATTACACTGTATCTTATTTCTAAAATTTTGTTGTTAAGCGCACCTTACAATTAAGTTACTACTATCTAAAATGGGTTACGGTAATAAATTGAATATTATTATAAGTTTTTGTCCCACACGTTTGGAATCCCTAAGCAAAGTTTTCAAGAGGCCGTAGTTTATTGTTATACATTCCTCTACCTCCCCTTGGAGATAAGCAGTTTCTGAGCTCCTTTGTCTCTTCCATTCGTTTGAAGAGAAGAAGGAGTTCGAAAAGAATAATTATTTTATGCCGTTAATATTCCCGTTATTTGTTTATTAATAGTCTCAGTGGAACATATATATATATATGTATATTATGAGTTCCCAAATGTGTGGGATTTTAGGTTTAGTATCTACTTATAGCTATGTTATTTAGTCACGAGATTACATAAGGTTTTGTAATGTAGATATTTATACCTGCATGGATTGTGTATTTTCCTCATGTTTTGTCCGTATAAAATTGTTATATATAAAAAAAAAGGAAAAATCATTAGTTTTGTGTTTGCGAGTAAAGATTACGTCAAGGACACGTGTTATCAATTAAAGGTGTCGTTGTGAATATATAGTAACATTATCAATTTCCGTCCGTGCAAATATAAATTTTAAGTAATTTTACATTTTAACTTATATTATCCGTTTGAATTGGTGCGACTTATATCCAACGCATCCCTTTTTCTGTGTAAGTGGCGCCATCTATCGGTAGCTGTAAACGTCCGTCATACAAATTATTCGGCGGACGTTACACCCCCCTCCTTAACTGAGTAAATAACGGAGTTTTTACGTTATTTACTACTATCGTTCAGGTATTAAAATCTCACATGTATATAATTAGTGGTGAATTAAACGATACTTGGATGTTATAATGTTTGTGGGGTCATCAGCACTGATAGTTTGTCGAATCCTTCACAACATTGGTTCCGCAGCCTCTTATCATATGTGAAGGATTACACTTAAGCACAGGTCATGTTCAATGAGTTTCTTTACAAACTGAGCATGTATTACGCTCACCGGCATTTCCTCGTAACATAGTCCCGGGGTCGGTCACATGTTGCTCTGCTCCGTTGAGCTGATCTATTTCGACTGCCAATGATGGGTACAACGGCCGAATCGTAGTGGGAAATGTGGATGTCGCGGGTCGGGTCTCGTCAGTGTGGGTGTTTGCGTCGTCTGGATTTTCTCCGTTGGCTGATTTGGGGGAGTGCTGTTGAGGGCCGCGTCTTCCTAGGTGTAGCAGCAAATTGGTGATTGATGAAAAAATTGCTCCCAGTAGATGTAAGCTCCACCCGTAGACAGAGTGTAACGCATAGCCATGAATTGCGGTGTCTGCGAGCAGTTTAATAAGCTTTATCAACATCCAGATACCAATGAACCCTGCACTAGCAGTTCCAAATTTCAAAAAACCACCCCACAACTTTTCGCCTGTGGAGGTAGCTATTTTGTCGAGAGTTTCCTCATCGAGGAATCCCGACAGTGAGATTCCTGATAAAGGAACGCGGTGCCCCGCTGCAGTCTTTGCAAAGGTGTTGAGGAGGGCCGTGCTCTCGACAGGAAACATGATGTGGTCACGCAGCCTGGTGAGATCTTCTTGGGAATAAATTCCACTGTCAGCGAGGTGGTCTGCGTCTATATACTTCCACACCGGTTTGGTCATTGGTTCCAAAGTTTGTGGAGAAACCACTGCAGCAGGTTTTGGTGTAAGACTAATCCACCCGCCTCTTATCCTATACATAACTGGTATAAGGGGGTTGCAATCGATAGGGGTGCCACTGTTGGTCAAAATATGAGTTTTAGGGGATAAGTACATAGATTTGTTTAATAGTAATACTGGTAATTCTAAGTAACAATTTTCGGTAGAGCGGTGTGTGACTTCAGTTGGGACACACTTGATGATATGAGCTACTTCGCCGGATATGATGGCCATGTATCCTGGCCCTTTCATTAAATCGTATGCAAATGCATCGAGCTCATTATGAGCTAACGATATTGCATTTTGTAAAACTTGACGTTTCAATTTACATTTCTGATCCAAAATATTGTAATAAAGATCTTGCATTTGCGTTTTTAAGTGCTTTTCTACATAAATGAATTTAGAATTAATGTATGTAAAAATATCCAAATTATTAACTGAAATTCGAGTAAGCTGACCAAATAGGTTATTTTTATTTGTTTCTACAATTAACAATTTAGGATGTTCGGTCTGTATCAAGGTATAGCCACACACGTTATACTCTGACTTCTTTGATAATGCAAAAGTAATGTCTTTAGTTGTTAATGAATATACTATGGGGTATTGGTTGTTCGAGTCATAAATTTTATAAGCTTGACCTTGATACAGAACATTATAAGCGTGAAAGTTACAAGTCTCAACTGGCAAGGAAGCCCAGAATACATTTGCTCCATCTTCATTGATACATTTATTCTTTGAAAGTGTGCATTGGACTCCCGAACGGAGTGTGATATAGTCCATTTTTGGTTTCGCAGGAGTATAATAATCTTGTAGTGTGATGGTGACGGATGCTTCAACGATGACGTTATTCCAGGTTCCGTATGGATCTGAGAAGTCTCCTCCTTTACACGAGCCGTCTATGTTCGTGCTACCAGCCAGAGTGACGATTCGATAATTAGTGGAGTTGGGGAGTAAGCCGATGATTAAGACGGAATTTCCCATTGTGATGGATCCGGTTTCATGTAGTTGAGAACACCTATATCGGTCCAATTCTACTAGGTATTTCCTGTGGCCTCCGCGCACCATGGATATATGCGAATGCATTCCGCAGTAAAACATCTGGCGATTGATTTCTATCTTGCAAATTATTGCGCGGACTTCCGCAAAGTCAGCGATTTGGAGGAGTTGAATGTATACGGAGGTGGAATTGGGACGAGAGTTGGTAGGGTGGCATTCGCCTACATCCAGGAGTGATACTGTTGTTACATTGAAGGAAGTTCCTCCACAGTCATATCCAAGAAGTCCGGACACCCCCCCGATCGGGAGCGTCAAAAGTAGGATAAGCATCTGTAAATACATACAGATTCTCCGCTTATTGATCTGAATATCTCATTAATTTAAACAAAGCTTCAACCAGGGTCAGTGATGTGGGATAGTCTTAGTTTGTTAGCATGAACTAACTTGATGGTATTTTTAAATTGAATTCGTATATTCTCGTGATCAAGGATTTCTAGGATTTTGTAAGGCCCAGAATATTCGTCTGAAAACTTGTTAGATTTTTTCTCTGTTTTCATAAACACGTGGTCGCCAACCTTGAAATTGATTTGATTTAGTCTTCTGTCATAATAGCGTTTTGAACGAGTTTTTGATTGTTCTAAATTATTTCTTGCTGCTTGTTGTGCTTCGTGAATGCGATCGAAGAGTTCAAGTAAATAGTGTTGGTACGTTCCGGTTTCTGCTTCTATCGGTTGTTGACTGGATGGAATCCTTGCGCTTCTTCCGAATATTAGTTCGTGTGGTGTAAATCCAGTACCCTCGTGGACGCTGGAGTTGTAAGAAAATGTTGCTCTTTCAATGAATTCATCCCATTGTTCATTTTTGTTGATAAATACCTTTAAGTATTCAATGAAAACATGATGAGAGCGTTCAATGGATCCATTTGCCTGGGGGTGATAAGCGGAGGTACGAAAATGTTTGATCTTAAAACGTCTGGCAATATTCTTCATTAGGTAACTTAAAAAATTTGTGCCTTGATCAGTTAGGATTGCCTTGGGACATCCGAAGCGGCAGATAAAATTGTTAACAAATGCTTCTGCAGTAGTGATAGCGCTGGTGTCCTCCATAGGAACGGCGATTGAATACTTAGTGAGGAGGTCTTGTATGGTTAGGATGTATTTATTTCCGCGTTTAGTTTTGGGTAAAGGTCCCATTACGTCCATTGCTATCTTATCGAATGCAGATCCGGGCGTATCCGTAAGGACCATTGGTTGCCTTGTTTTAAGTCTCACTAACTTTTTTAATTGGCATTCGCGACAATTCCGTATGAATTCCTGAACCTGAGCTTTGATGTTATTCCAATAGTAATTTTGACGGATCCTGAGAAAGGTCTTAGTTACTCCTTTATGCCCACCCACAGCAGATCTATGATATTCACTGATGATGTTTGATCTTTCTTCTTGGGGGGGGGGTTATAGTCAGACCCTCGCAAATAGTAATGATGACCGGCCTATGGTCAAAGACGTTTTGCAATTCTTCGGAGATTAAGGGCCAGGGTATGTCATCGAGCATCTGAGTTTTTGCTATACTGAAAGAAGTTAGTTGGAGTTCGGTCGCGACATCTAACAAGGAACGTATGCCTTCCTGAAGTACATCCCAATCGGTTACGGTGGTTTGTCTTTCCTTTATGGGTAATACTATCAATTTTTTCCTATTGATGTCGCGGGGGAATACTCGCGCACGGCCAAGAGTTAGATCGATCAAAGGTGGAATTTTGTTCAATTCGTTGAGTTCTTTGGCCCCATCGTCGAACGGATGTCCATCAACGGTTACTAATATGACAATATTATCCCTTTGAATAGATAACTTGTCTCGATTTGTTTGTATCTTGGCTTGTGTAAGATGTTGGTACATTATTTCATCATCTTCTTCATCGGTGGAATCGGATCTGATGGTAGGTCCTCTGAGTCACTGTCGTCTACGGGAGATGGTCGTGTTGCGGTTTCCTTGGTGGGAGCATTGAATGGTAAAAAACTTTCTTCCGGGTCAAGATCTTCTGGCGCGGCAGAGGAAAGGAAGGGAAGTTGGAGTTGGTATTGCTCACTGTGTTCGCTAACGGTTTCAAATTGACTCGGAGTTGGTGAGGGCGGAATTGAGTCGGTGTTTAAGGATATGCATTCGGCGATCTTGACGGGCAATGATGAGGGTGAATGTGCAATGGCTAGTATTTGGGGATTTCGGGAGAGTGCATCAGCGTTATGATTAGCGGATCCAGGTTTATAAATGATTTCATAATTATATTCTTCCAACTTCAGACGCCACCTCATGAGTCTTGAAGTGGGGTCCTTGACTTTATAAAGCCATGTGAGTGGTTGATGATCAGTGACAAGGAAAAATTTGTGACCATACAAATATGGTCTAAAATGGTGTGTACAATATATCATGGCTAGAAGTTCTTTCTCAATGGTTGAATAATTCATTTCGGCAGAGTTCATCACGCGGGATACGTAAGATATAGGAAGGTCTTGTCCGATCGTGCCTTGACTAAGAACTCCACCAATGGCTGCATTTGATGCATCGGTGGTGAGTATAAATGGTTTTGCAAAATTCGGATATTGAAGAATGGGTTGTTCACAGAGCATAGTTTTTAGAAGATCAAATGCTTCCTGTTGTTCGGTTGTCCATTTAAAAGTGACATTCTTTTTGAGAAGACTAGTTAATGGTTTCGCTACTCCGGAGAAGTTAGGTATGAAACGGCGGTAGTAACCCGCGAGTCCCAGAAACTGTTTAATGGTTTTTGCGCTCCTGGGAATAGGGAAATTATTTTACAGCAGCTGTCTTTTCTGGATTTGGGTGAACTCCATCGTTACCAATTATATGGCCTAGATACCCAACCTCGTGCCGCAAGAATTCACATTTCTCAGGTTGGAGTAATAGGTTGGCGTAACGCAATCGATCGATTAATTTCCGTATTTTAATATCGTGTTCATGCAATGAGCTGGCGTATATGACGATATCATCCATATAGACAAAAATTTCTGCTTGCAAACCGGAAAGGACTTGATCCATTAGACGCTGGAACGTTGCAGGCGCGTTCTTGAGTCCAAACGGCATCCGGGTGAATTCGTAGTGTCCGTGGGGCGTTGAAAAGGCCGTTTTGTGAGCGTGCGACAAATCCATGGGAATTTGGTGAAACCCACTAGCGAGGTCAAGGACTGAGAAATACTTGGCTGCTCCAAGCTGGTCCAAAATATCAGAGATATTTGGAAGAGGATAGGCATCTCCGGTGGTTTTTTCATTGAGTTTTCGATAGTCTATTACCATTCTCCATCTTCTATTACCATGTGAATCCGCCTTTTTGGGAACCACCCATACAGGTGAGTTGAATGGTGAAATTGAAGGTTTGATTATGTTGTTTGAGAGTAGCTGGGAAACTTGACTATCGATTTCCGTTTTATGTATGGGCGGAAATCGATATTGTTTTGTAGTTATAGGTAGATCGTCGATGGTAGGGATTTTGTGGGAAGTAAGAGTAGTTTGTCCTAAGGGATCGCCGGGTGAGTAGAAACGGTCTTGATGACGCTTTACAAGGGATAATACGTTTTGTTTCTCCTCGAAATTCAGGTGATCTAAACGAAGGAGCTTAATGATTTGGTTTGCTCTCGATTTTGATTCGGCGTTGGGACGAGGAATTAGATTTAGCTCATCCGAGTAATTTATCGATTTCGAGCCTACAAAAGGCGAAGATATAGAAGAATTAGAATTCGCAAAGTTAATATTGTCTAAAGATTTTTCCTGTTCTAGAACAGGTGGAGGCAATGATATTGTAGATTCAGAGATCTTCGAAGTAGAATTTTGCATAGAATGTCCATCCTTGGACTCCTTAAGATATCCATCACTAGGATGGCAAGAATCAGAGGTCATAGGTTCAGCGTCGACTAGGTTAGTGTGATTTCCTTCATTAGTAGCGGCTATTTGTGTAACTTCTTGTAATCGAACAGTAGGAATGAGGACTTCTAGTTCAATATCAGTGGTATTAATAACCCGAATATATGCTTTATCATTGATGCAGGTGACTAGGGAGTTTCCTAGGAAAACTCCGTCCTTTATGTACATTCGGGGTAAATATCCGACTTTCACCTCTGGGTTAGTAACTTTAACCGTAAAAGCGATGTTGGATCTCGGCGGTATTACGACACTTTCAGTCGTTTTAAAAGGTATCTTATGTCGTTTCCAGGTGACGCAACTGGTGCCATAATCTATACGTGCATGATGTTTAGTAAAGAAGGAGGTTCCCAAGATCCCCTGTTGTACAATAGGGAAGTCGTCAGCTACAACATGAAAGATTATCGGTGTATTGAACAGGTAAACGTATGCGATTCCAAGAGTTTCCACAACGTTTTCAGTGATACCTTTTAATTTCAGAATCTGTGTCTTGTCAATAGGTACCTCGTGACTCAGGGCATCAGTCTTAATAATGTTTGGTTGAGCTCCTGTGTCAAGCATCAGCGCGATTGGGCCCCGGAAAGAGGGTGATATTAGTTCGATTGTGGGCACAGTGCCGGTGCTGAGCTCAATGACGGTGATTCCGGCACTTCCGTTATTATCGGATACATCGGGCGCGCTTTTGCTAGCCCTTGACTTGCGCCCGTTGTCGAAGGGCCAGGTGAGTTTTCCTGCTGCTTTGCGCGAGTGTTATTATATTGTCTCTTTTTACATTCGGAAATTAAGTGACCAAAGTTTTTGCAATACGCACAGACCTTGGTTTGGAATGGGGCGTCACCAGTCGTGGATTGCTGGTGAGCAGGTTGCATAATTGAGACTGGCGGAGTCTCTCCTTCGGTATTAGATGGATTCGTGCGATTAGGATTGATTCTAGTATCACGTTGTCGAGTGCGATCACGCTCGAGTCTTTTATTAATGAGTATGGCTTTATTATAAGCCTCGGAAAGAGTGTTATATCCTTCCATACGTATCTCGGCTCGAAATTCAGGGGGTAAGCCTTCGAAGAAGGATTCTAGGGTGTAAGAATCAATCTGCTCGATTTCGTAGCTATTAAGCGGTCGTCCGACTTGTCTCTGGTCCCCTTCAATGATAGCACTGCGTAAGTCCTTCACGCGGCCAATGTAATCCAGAATATGTTCCGACGGTTTCTTAAAATTAATACTCAATTGTCCCCGGTAATAGTTCGAAGTCCTTGCCGGGCCAAAAGTGCGTTTCAAAGAATCGGTAAGTTGATCGACCGTATTAAGTTCTTCATCTTCAACCGCCAAGTATGCGTGACCGGTCAATTTGTTTTTCAATAATCGAACTAAGTGATTTTCGTTGGTCAGAGGAGTGAGTTCCTTGGCGCGTTTACATGCCTTTATAAATTGTAAGACGGAGATATTATGGCCATCGTATTTAGGGACGAGCTCCAATGCGTCCCGTATAGTGGAATTAGTAGGATTGTAGGAGGGGAATATTCGATGTAGTTGGTGGTGGCAGGCCAAACTGAGTAGTGCTTCGAACTGATGGATTGTCGTTGGGCGGATCAACTAGCGTTTGGTGTGAAGTTTTGTTAATTAAGTTGCTTTGGTCATTTACTCGTTTTTCCAGGTGTTGAAACTGTTCGTTCAAAGTTTTTAAGGAGGAAAGCTCGTTCTGAATAGAGGTTAATACGTGCGTAAGATTGTTAATATCTACATTGCTGCCTTTGGTTTCTTCGAATTTTCTTTGTTCCTTCTCAAATTCCTTTTGTCGGTGTATCAAAGCGTCGGTTTGTTCTTTTAGCAATTTTTCCTTTTCGTGTAGTTGTTGTCTAAAAGCGTCCATTTCCGCTTCGGATAAAGGCTGATTACCTAAATCCATTCCATGGGGGCGGACACATTGAGATCGGGTGTTATGAGCCATCGATAAGTCAAAAGGGGAAGATGTAAATACGCGCTATTAATGGTGCGCGATAAATTAATACGTAGGTGTATAAAATACAATGTATATTATTGAAAGAAATTCTGAATGAAATTTTTTTAAATTCTGATGCGCAGTTTGATTTACGCGATGCAAAGTAAAGGGAAAACAGCTAGTCACGGTGAAATGATTAAATCCGATGGACCTGTTCTTTCAGGGAATAATAAGAGGATTTCCGCGGTTGGACAAAAAGCTATCCCACCGCTGTCACCAATTTTATTTCAGCGCTGTTGTTACGTCCAAGATGGCGCTGAGAACCGCGGGATAATTGACCTAAAACTCGATCAATCGGACTACTATCATCCGTATCATTGAGTTGCAAAGGGGAGCAAAACCAGTAACCGAGCGGAAATTACGGCGTTCACTCCACGTATTAGAATCCAGAAATTATGTGATTTTATAATATTATAATCGATGGTACTAACCATGAGCCGGCGGTCGTGAGGTATAAACGTGCGAGGAAAGGAAATATATGTATACATTTATAATAATGATAATAATGATTCAATTTAGTTTACAAGAATAGTAACCATTAAAAGGGAATTACGTACCGAATTTCGATAGAGGTGGCAAAATAAAATAAGGTAATTAAATGGCAGTGACAGAGAGAATCCCTGGTAAGAAAAGCTACGATGAATTATTATATGGAAACGGGGGGGGGGGATAATACAATAAACATATAGCATGAATAACTTGGTTGTTATTAATAATGGTTAACGACATCCGTGAATGAATATAACGTATAAGTGTGATTAAATAACAATACAATGTATATGAAGCGTAATATATGGATAAACTAAACGGTATACGAATGGGGGTTAATATATGAAAGATATAATATAATACGAAAGAATGAAGATAACCGAATAATGACCAATAGTAATACTTTAATATAAAGATAAACCAGAGTATAATCAGATTTATAATTATCATATAATAGAATTAGTGATATGAAATTACTAGTGTCGTGTTAGTTAAGTGAGTACAGCTAAGATTTACCTTAAGCTTGTGGGATTATTACAATTTGTTTGAAATTTTATTCGGAATCAACACAAGCTTCCGTTCAGATACAATTTTTTTATGTAGAATACAATAGTTTCCTTTATCGTCGCTTCCAAGCAATTTAGGGCGTTCACAAGATACAGCGATACAGTGTTCGGATATTGGAAAAAGCCCTTTTCCTTTTTGTGACTGAACTTGACGGGGATCTAATTGAGACTGCTGCTATTCGCTTTGTGACACTCTTTCGAGACAAAGCGGAGGGAGACATCAGAGTGGGGGGTATCTAAGTGTACGCTTAATATTGGGGTGTTAAGAGCAATTCCGTATCCTTTTTCCAAAGGATACGAAATTAGTTATAATATTATCATTTATATGAATTATCTTGGGAGGAAAAGGTTTTTCGTTAAAATGTTTACTCACTCGCCCGAACGTTTGATGTATTACACTGTATCTTATTTCTAAAATTTTGTTGTTAAGCGCACCTTACAATTAAGTTACTACTATCTAAAATGGGTTACGGTAATAAATTGAATATTATATTATAAGTTTTTGTCCCACACGTTTGGAATCCCTGAGCAAAGTTTTCAAGAGGCCGTAGTTTATTGTTATACATTCCTCTACCTCCCCTTGGAGATAAGCAGTTTCTGAGCTCCTTTGTCTCTTCCATTCGTTTGAAGAGAAGAAGGAGTTCGAAAAGAATAATTATTTTATGCCGTTAATATTCCCGTTATTTGTTTATTAATAGTCTCAGTGGAACATATATATATATGTATATTATGAGTTCCCAAATGTGTGGGATTTTAGGTTTAGTATCTACTTATAGCTATGTTATTTAGTCACGAGATTACATAAGGTTTTGTAATGTAGATATTTATACCTGCATGGATTGTGTATTTTCCTCATGTTTTGTCCGTATAAAATTGTTATATATAAAAAAAAAGGAAAAATCATTAGTTTTGTGTTTGCGAGTAAAGATTACGTCAAGGACACGTGTTATCAATTAAAGGTGTCGTTGTGAATATATAGTAACATTATCAATTTCCGTCCGTGCAAATATAAATTTTAAGTAATTTTACATTTTAACTTATATTATCCGTTTGAATTGGTGCGACTTATATCCAACGCATCCCCTTTTCTGTGTAAGTGGCGCCATCTATCGGTAGCTGTAAACGTCCGTCATACAAATTATTCGGCGGACGTTACAGTTATATGGGCTATTTTTTAGGAACCTTATTTCGGCAATAATTTGTGAACTAGAAGTGTTAGCGACATGGGGGGTTTACAGGTACACTATAGGGATGTTCAAAAACATTTTTTAGGGTAACATGAGTTCAATTTTGGATCTTGAATAACTCGAAAACTAAAAGGAATTTTGAAAAACTAAAAATTGTGTTGAATTTGATTTAAAAAGTTCTTTCAAACTATATTAAAATTTTATGAAAAAACGACCAATTAGAAAATAGTTATTTATAACTTGGGAACCGTAATAGTTAAAAATCTAAAACTTTACGTATATATTACTCTCATGGGTCTATTTATGTGTCTATTTTGGAAATTTATTTGTTATTAAAAAATGGTTTTTTATTGAAAAAGTAGGGAAATTAATACTCGGAAAAATACTTTAAAAATGAAATAGGGGTACTTAGCTATAAGAATTATTATAGGATTTTAAAATTTTGTTGTCAATTATGATTTAATTTTTGACCAATCAGAAAAGAGCAAATTTCATTATTTTATTACTCCGAAACTATGACACCTATCGAAACGCGGTTTTTTCCAGAAGTAATGGCTTAAGCTTAGGTACGTATTGATAAATTTTAATTAATATATTTATTGTTAAAAATAGAAGATTCATTTATAAATTTATATTTTTGGACAATTGAAGTTATAATTAAATTTTAGATTAAATAAGAATGTCTTCTCTCCGTCTTTAGTAGTCATTAATGTAAAAATAATTGGAAAATAATAAATAATTTATTAAAAATAATTTTATTTATATGGTAAGTAGGAAGATGGCAAAAGTATGTTCTTGTAGTAAGTAGTTATTGGTAAATTGGTTTGAAAATCCGTATCTAGTGATAATAATAATAATAATATTCGGGGGGGAGGTCTCTTCGAGCCCTACCAGCGACACTCAGACCGAGTCCATTGTGTCTCCCCGTTAAAACAGCCGTGATTAGGGTAGACCTGTCCCCTTCCAGAAGGAGAGCAGGTCCCCAATCGACAACTGTCTTATTTGCTCGGGCTCCAGCAAAGCTGAGCCCAACCAGCGAAGTCGCTGCCCTGCAAGTGCTGGGCACTGACTCAAGATGTGGAGGCTTGTTTCATCCTCTTCCCCACATGCTCTACAGTCGGGTGAATCACTGACACCCAGCCTGTGCATGTGATAATTCAGGACGCCATGTCCTGTCAGTATTTGTACCGCCAGTCTGGCGTCCTTCCTGCTCAACCGTCTTATGCTCCTCGCCAGGCCCTCTCCGGGAGAATCTCCCAGCAGAGCGCTAGCTTGTCTGCATTTGACTTTGGTTTCATTTTTCCAGTATTCCAGGTGCTGGCCCCTCAGCCAGCTCCGGATCCTTTCTCTACTCAGAGAGTAGGGGACCCCAACTGCTGGCTCCGGTCCCAGCATTCCCGTCACTGCTCCAGCTCTGGCGAGCTGGTCGGCCATCTCGTTGCCCTTAATCCCCGCGTGTCCGGGGACCCAAACCAGGGCAACTTCGTTTCTTCTCGCCAGCTCTTCTAGGGTGCACCTGCAGTCCCAGACCAGCCGTGAGGTGAAGATCGGGGAGCCAAGCGCTTTAATCACCGCCTGACTATCCGAACAGATCTTGATGCACCTGCCAGTCCTTCCAGATCCCAGCAGCTCCAGTGCACAGTTCAGAACAGCCACGGTCTCCGCCTGGAACACCGTGGCGTATTTCCCGAGGGGGATGATTTCTTTCACCTCTTCTCGTTGGCAAAAGATGCCCGCACCGGAGCCCTCTCCCCTTCTGGAGCCATCCGTGAACCAGACGTCCCCTCCTAGAGAGATCGGCCCCTTGGCGTCCCTCCAGTCCTCTCGCTTGGAGAGACATACCCTGTATCCTCTTTCGAAGGCACGGATCCTTGGCATTCTATCTTGCCCCATCGCAAAAACGGAGCCCGATAGAATTTCGTCCGGGAGTTTCGTGTGCCTTGCACCCGCCTTCCACTTGACTTCACATCTCAGGCGGTGAGCCGCAGCCGCAGCTGCCGCCATTACCGTCAGATGGAGTGGTTCAACATCCAGCAGTACTCCCATCGCCGCCACCGGTGTTGTTCGCAGAGCGCCAAGAGCCCCCCGTAGAATCAGAGCTCTAACGTGTTCCAGGGCAACCTTGGCGCCTCTTTTCAGTACCCTGGGCCACCACACTACCGACGCATAGAGTAGTCTGGGGCGCAGTATAGCCGTGTAGATCCAAAGGACCATTCTTGGCCTCAGACCCCAGGTCCGGCCAAAGGTCCGTCTGCACGTCCAGAAGTAGGAGCAGATGCTCCTACAGCGATCGTCAAGATGTTCCCTCCATGTCAGCTTCTTATCCAGGATAACTCCTAGATATTTCACCGACTCGGAAGGAGCCAGCCTGATTCCTCCAAGTGTGGGGCCCTCCACAGGGTCCACCTTGTATTTATGTGTGAATACCACGAGACCCGTCTTGAGCGGATTAACCGACAGACCCGTCTCCCGGCACCATTCTTCCACCACCTCCAGAGCCGCTTGCGTTAGCTCTAGAAGTGTTTCTAAGAAGGGTCCTCGCACGAGAACAGCCAAATCGTCGGCATACCCCTGCGCATAGAAGCCCCTTCTATTCAATGTGTCTAGCAGCTTGTCAGCTACCAGACACCACAAGAGTGGAGAGAGTACTCCCCCTTGAGGGCAGCCCCTGTCCACCCATCCGCTGACACTCACCGTGCCCAATGAGGCCGTCACTTGCCGTCCGAGCATGCCCCTGATCCACAAAATGATCCTCTCCGGCACTCCTCTTCTGGCCGCTTCCCTGCACACCACTTCGTGTGGGGTGTTGTTAAAGGCACCCTCTATGTCCAGGAATGTTCCTACCACGTAACCCTTCCTCTCCAATTGTCTCTCGATCATCGATACGACAGAATGGAGGGCGGTCTCAGTGGAGTACCCCGTGCGATACGCGTGCTGGTTCTCGTGCAACGGATGTTGCACGAGAACGACATCTCGCACGTAAACTTCGACCAGCCTTTCTAGCGTCTTGAGAAGAAAAGACGTCAGGCTGATCGGCCGGAAGTCCTTGGCACAGGTGTAACTCGTCCTTCCCGCTTTCGGAATGAACACTACCCTGGCCAGTCTCCAAGCACTAGGCGTGTAGCCCAGTGCCAGACAAGCCCTTAATGTTCTGGTGAGGGGCCCGATAATCAATTCCAGCCCCTCCTGTAGAAGAGCCGGAAAGACTCGGTCGGGCCCCGCCGACTTAAAGGGCTTGAAAGCATTCACAGCCCATCTTACCCTATCGGGTTTGACAATTTGGGCTGCGAGTGCCCAGTCACTTCCACGTGCCCTTCTCGAGCCCGTGTCTTCCCACTGGGACGAACATTCGCTCGTTCCTCTTTGGAAGCCCGGGAAGTTCGTCTCCAGTAGGTGCACCAGACACTGTTCGCCCGTCACCATCGTCCCGTTTGCGAGCCTGATGGCTTCAAGTCTAGCGTCTGAAGTTCTGGATAAGACCCTGCATAGTCTCGCGGTTTCAGGCATGCCTTCCACCGACTCGCAGAATCTCTCCCAGCTTTCCCTTTTCACCCTCACCACAGAATCCCTGTAGGCCTTCTGAGCTCTTCGGTAAAGATCCCAGTCGGCCTGACGGTCCGTGTTCCTGGCTCTATTCCAGGCCCGACGTGCCGCGCCTCTGAGCTCCTGCAGTTTGGGGCTCCACCAGGAAGTACCCTTGGTGTTTCTAACTGTCCTTTCTGGACAGTTCTTTTCGAAGCTGTCAGACAGAGCCCTCTGCAGATGGTCCACACAGAGCTCTATCTCCAGCGCGGTCCCGTGCCTCCTAGGGAAGCCTCTGAGGCCTTTCGCTAGATCTTCTCGATAGGATTCCCAGTTGGTTTTCTTTGGGTCTCTTATTATAACCTCTTCAGACTTGACCTTGGCCATTCTGAAGGTGATTTGTCTGTGATCCGACAGCGAGGGCTCTTTCGAGACCCTCCAGTCAGTCACCTCTTGAGCTATCTGTTTGGAACAGATTGTCAGGTCCAGCACCTCCCTTCTCACCGCTGTGACGAAGGTGGGCTCGTTACCCTTGTTGAGAATTTCCAGGTCCGTGGTCACCAGAAATTCCAACAGTCTTCTACCTCTCTCATTGGTGTCCGTGCTATTCCATACCGTGTGGTGCGCATTTGCGTCGCACCCCAGGATTAGGGGAATCCGTCTCTCTTGGCAGTATTCTGCCAGACGTATCACCGGCGTCGGTGGCAGCGAGCCCTCCTCCTCATGCGGGAAGTAGGCCGAGCACACCACCAGTTTCCTGACCTCGTTGGCCTCGCCGACAATTTCAATCTCCGCTGCTACCACATCTCTAGAACAGAAATCGGGTATTAGTCGGGCTTCAACCCCCTTGATCGCCATACAGGCTCTTGGGCGTTGCTCTTGCGGGGCCCTAAAGAGCCTTCCGCACCCCGCTAATCCCCTGACACAGCCTTGGACCAGCCAAGGTTCTTGTATCAGTGAGATCGCTGTGTGCACCCTAGCTAGGTGCCTGGCAAGAACGGCCGAGGCCCCTTTGCTGTGGTGCAAGTTAATCTGGGTAAAGGTCACCCCGGTTAGGCCCGTGAATTAGGGCGCAACCCCTGGGTCAGACCTTTTCTGCCCCTCCACCCCTCCACTCTGGGCCGTCCCGCTCACCCTAAAGGTGACTCGGTCCATGCCCAGGTAGGGCCTAAACTCCAGCTTCCTCAACTTGAGGACGCTGGACTCTGGAATGCCGAGAACCAGGTTCCTACCCTCAGGGGTAGCCCCTACGTTCTCAGCAAAGACGTTCCAGCCCGCGGTGCCGAGGCCGGGATTCTGCCGCTCCAGCCGCCCCAGGACAGCGGTCGCGCTCTCGAGACGTCCCGAGAGCCAAACCACCGCCCTGTACCGCTTTTGCAGCGCCTCCACGCCCACCACCCTAAGGCTGGCCCCTTCCCACGGTGCAATGACGCTGATCCGTTTTTCCAACCAGCTCAGCGTCTCCGCGTCCGCGCATCTGACAACAGCCGCCCCAGCCTTCAGATAAGTGCCGTGGAATCTAGGCACGGTGCCCTCTCGGATCCCGTCGATCTCCTTGGAGACCGCACCCTTCAGCAGCTCTAACCGCTCTGCAGTCATCACCACTTCCGGGTAGCCCTCCGCCACGATCACCCTCGTCAGGGGGTCGGCTATGCTTGCGTAGGACCCAGCTCCCTGAGTCCTACTCTTTTTCCTCGCTCCCTCCGTCGACGGAGTTTCACCGGAGCCCACTCGGCGCTTGTTACCGGCGGTCCCCTGCGTCCCCCCGACCGGCGTTTCGGGAGCGACTGTAGGTCCGGGGGGTCGGGAGGGCCCAACTTGAGCCCTCCCCTTCTCCTTCCTCGCCTTCCTTTTCTCCGCCCCACTGCGGTTCCTCTTGCGAGGGCCCGCAGTGTCCGCGGTTTCGACTTCCGCAATAGTGATGCTTTCCAGGCCCGTGAGAGCCTGTCCAGCCTCCACCATTGCGGCTTCCTCGCCTCCGGAGGTCCCCTCTGAGACCTCCATTGGCCCTTCACGTTCTTCATTTATTTTAATATTTTTAATATTGGTTTCCATTTTTGGTCCCACGAGAAGCTAGGGAATCAAACGGTCCGCCCGGGCAGAGCCCCGCATACCCGGGTAAGGCTAAATACTCTGGGGTTTCGCCCGGTTCCCCAGAGGCATCGTTAGCGACACTGCTCCTCCAGTGCCACGCAGCCTTCACCACGATAGCTCCCAGCTTGGCTTGAGAAGCTGGTCCACGGCAACAGCCTTCCCCTCCCTCGGCGGAGTTTTACGTCCGCCGGGCCGGGTTATAGCCGCTACTACCCGGGAGATCCGCATCCGGCACACAGGGGGTTTAGGCCCGGGCCGGAGCCCCCCTCCCGGGCGTCCTCCTATCCGCCACCTGGAGACGCGCTCGATAGGTAGCTTAACCCACGAGGTATCTAGTGATGCGGATTAATAATTTACTATGAAAGGTTTTTCGTTTTTTTTTATATTTATATAATTTTATATTAATTATTTGGTTATATATAGTGGAATATATGCATGTGCGTATTTAATATAAAGATTGCAGATTATAATATAATAATGGTTATAATAATTAAATGCGGTGTCACATATTTGAATAACGAAAAAGGGTAACAATGTATAATTCAATAAGTATAATCTTGTAATAGGTTAAGACGAGAATAATGATAATGGTTATATGTTAAGCGAGTTATAAACGCTATTTAACTTTATATTTGTTTGATCTTATGTTTTATAGTTTTTATTTGGTTTTCTTACCTTTATGTTTCGCAACTATCTTGGCTTCTCTATTAGTTCAAGAATAATATATATATATATATATATATATATATATGTATATATATATTTGTATATATGTAATAATGAATAAAGTACGTAGCAATAAAATCAAGACATTGAATGCTTCTTATGGCGGAAATGCATGCAAAATGATTACGTTTTATTTCCGATTTATGGTTGTTATTAGATTAAGATCAAGATTAAGATCAAGATCAAAAATATATACATATATAAAATACAAAACATACATACATACATACATCACGTTTAATACATACGCATGCCGCTACATACATACATACATACATACATTTTGCATAATATATACATATGCAAAATTCCTTTAATCATAATGGTAGTAATAATATTTATTCAGTTTGTCTTTAGGCGAGATTTTGTATTTATAGCATTTTATATTTTATTTTATTATTTTTGTAATGAACAAGATTATGTAATAAAAATTATAACGTAAAAATTATGAGAACATAAGGATAAAATTATATAAAGCAAGTTATAAGTAGCGCAAGATTTCGGATTTAAGTCAAAGAGAAAAATTTTGTCAGACAGTTAATAAGGACTATTATTTGGGCGTTATGAGACGTTTGCGTGAAGCAATTCGCCAAAAAAGAAAGGATTTGTGAACAAAAAATTCGTGGATTTTGCACCATGATAACGCATCGTCACACAGTGCCATCATTATCCATGAATTTTTGACCAAGAACGAAACGAATACCATCCAACAGCCATCGAATTCACCTGATATGGCTCCCTGCGATTTTTTTCTGTTCGATCGAGTCAAAAAACCACTACGGGGAACGCGTTTTAACAGCCGAAAGGAGGTAATGGAAAAATCGAAGACGGCTCTGATGGCTATACCGAAAATAGAGTTCCAGAAATGTTTCGAGAGCTGGATCAAGCGCTGGCATAAGTGCGTTGCAGTCGATGGGGAGTACTTTGAAGGGGACAATATCACTTTTGATGAATAAACTTGTATTTTGAATTTTCTGAATGAATTCCGGGAACTTTTTGATCAAGGTGGTACAATAAAAAATATAATAATTAATAATGGAAAAAATTTTGACATAGTTGAAAATAAATTTTTAATAAATTTTAATTAAGGTAGTTGTTCCATCAAACGCGTTTTCTTAGGATTTTTTTGAAACTTTGACAGATTATTATTTAAGTGATTCTGCATCGACTGGTGCAAAATGAAATTTATGGACTACACAGTTTTGGAGATATTTAATTTCAAAGTTCGAGTTTTTGAGAGTCTTATACATTGTACTATACGGGATACTGAAAATTTTCGTTATAAATATCGTTCTAACTTAGAAACTTTTCTTACGATTTTTATAAAAAACTAAAGTAATATTAAACAACAACTAATTTATTATTTAAAGATAGTTTTATTATAGCTTACTACACAGTTTCCGAAATATTATTAAAGAAATAATGAAAAAATTATTGCGTCTATTATTGCGTCTATTATTCTTTCTTCTTTTTGCGTCTATTATTGCGTCTGTTGCCCGATTTTTCAAACGGGCAATTAGTCGTACGGGATTGGCTAGAAATAATACATAAACAGCAAAAAGTTTTGGACTTAGGAATTACGACTATTAACTGACTGTACGATGTACTCTAGCATAAATTTTTTGTTTCGACTGTCGTGAAACAACTACCTTAAGTAAAATGAGTGTATATCTTTAGATTGATAAATTATAAAAGAATATAGAGTAAAAGTAAAATGTAGGGGTAAGGTAATAATTAGAAAATAAATAATTAAAAATTTGTAGTTTCCAGAAAACAGTTTAAAGAGAGAATATTAATTTTGGAGACTAAAGTATGAAAAATTTATTTTTTTGATTGAAGGGGGTAGTAAAATAATTTGTGAATTATGTGGCAGGGGGGATGTTAAAATTAAGTCAATATAAAGGGTATAGTTAGGGTATATTAAAAAATTTATATTTATCTTTAATCTTCAAAATTAATCTTCGGTTTATTTATCGTAGAAACTTCTTTTTTTTTTTTTTATATTATAATTTGTGGGCAAATTATTGGAACTTCATTTATATTAGTTATATTTTTGTATAATATATGTATATTAGTAATTTTATTATTGATTGAATTTTTGGTTGTAAATATTTCTTTTTAATATTTTTAGTTTTTAGAATTATAGAAATGGAATATTTTTTAATTTATTATTTGGTTTTTAGAGTATGTGAGGAGTTTTGAGGGGGTTGAGTTTATTAGTAATAATTGTATGATTTTATGGAAGTGAGTTATATTTTATATTTAATATAAGAAAGTTTTAGTATGATAAAATTTATTAGTTTAATTATTTTTGTAAATTTAATAATAGTTTGAAATAGGATAATTATATTTTATTATAATTTATTATTTTTGGTAAGAGTTTTGGTTATTGGGATATTTATATTTAAGGAATTAAGTTGGATAAGAATTAGAATAATATAGAATATTATTTTATTTGACTAATTATTTTAAGTATGTGAATTGTTAGCTTAATGTATATATGTTTAGATGAAGGGGATAAGGAGAAGCTTATAATTTTTAATTAATATTATTATTATTAATATTTTTTTCTTTGATTTAATTTTTTTTATCTAATTTTTGAAATTAGGTTAATTTCTACATTTTTATTAATTATTTATTGAGGTATTAATCCTGAACGACAGAGGGCCGCCTATTATTTATTAATATATATTAATAATTTCTTTTCCTTTACTATAATAGTTTTGTTATTTTAATTTATTTTTAGGTTAACGTTTAAATTTAGGTTGTAACGGTACGTCTTGCCTCGCTGGCTCGGATTTAGCTTGCCGGGGTCAGGGTCGAAGTAGGCGTGAGACTCTGGTTTGTTTTATCACTGAGTTTATTGTAAATGAAGTTGGTGTGTATTTACAAATGAGTGTACATGTGTGGGTGTGTGCATGTGTGGGTGTGCGTGTGCGTGAGCGTGGCTTGCTGGGTATGTGGTGGGAGGCACTGAGGCCTGTACACACTAGGATGAGGGTGAGTGTTTGTGTGTTGCGGTGTGTGTGTCTGCGTGTGTATGCGGATGCCGAGGCTTCTCGGTGCGATTCGTTCGGACGGTATTTCCGGTTCTATCGGTACTTATGGCTACGGAGACGGATCTTATACCTAACGATACTAAATTCTAGCGGATCTTACTAAACTAACGGACTTACGGGTGCGCCCGGCACGACTTCCTCCTGCTCCGGCTTCTTCCTGGTAGCCCCAGGACACCGCCTCACGCACCGGTGCGCCCGGATTGAGGCACGGGTGCTCCCGTGTCTCCGTGCGGAGAGGGTCGATGATCAGGACGGAAACCGGCTTGGGTGCGCCCAGGATGGCGGTTGCACTCCGGGTGCGCCCGGATTGAGGCACGAGTGCGCCCGTGTCTTTGTGCGGAAAGATCGGGTGCTCCCGATCTGGAGGAATCGCAGTTAGAAGGCCAGGTTTAGTCGGGAAGAGGATCGGGACAGGACTGGTATCTCGGTCCTCGCTCGACGCGCTTATATACCCACTCCGGAGTGGGTAGCCGAGTGGGGACGCACGTGCTCGGGTCGTATCACGTATGTTGTGCCGTCGGCGTCGGACGCGTGATCGCGGCATGCGGGTCGGATGCGCGTTGGTCGGGGAAGGGCTAGTGGCAAGGCAGGCGCATCGCCACATCGCCCCCCCCTTTTACAGTCTAGTGCGGCGTCTAGGTGTCCGGGAATCTCCCGTCGCTTGAGTATTGTTATCCTCCCCATCGTCCTCGTCGGTAGTGTTCTGACCTGCCTCCACCGGCGCGAGCTTGAGGTCTTGCACGTGTATGTGTCGGTACCACCGGCCACGTGCGTCGCGTAGATCGACTATCACGAGAGATACGACCTTTTGCACCTCCATGGGGCCGCTATATCGTGATGCAAGCTTGGCATTGAAACTCGTTAGCTTCTTCGAGAGGGGGTATTCCTTTTTCCACACTCGATCCCCGATGCGGGGCCGCCAGTCTCGGCGCCGTAAGTTATAGTAGCCTTCCTGCCGTTGGAACGAGCCATGTTGGCCTGGACGACCTCGAAGGCCTCATGTAGTTGTCGGCAGAGTTTGTGGGGTTTTGTTTCGGTCGGACGACGGTTGTCCGGGTGTGGGAAGGCGAGTTCTCGCCCGTAATTTAAATACGCTGGAGTGTACCCGGTGGCCTTGTGTCGCGCGGCGTTGTACGCAAACTGGAGGGGAGCGAGTTTTTCATCCCAGTGGCGATGGCTTCTTCCCGTGTACTGGGCGATCATAGTTTTGATGGTCCGGTTAGTGCGCTCGACCGGATTGCAGTGCGGTGCGTGCACTGGTGTGGTCCGGTGGCGGATGTCGAGTGCCCTGAGAGCTTCAGCCAGCTGGGTCGATTTTAGCTGGGTCCCATTGTCTGAAATGACCCACTCGGGGCATCCATGTCGGTACACGATGTGCGTCAGGATCGCCTGCGTAACGGCCGGGGCGGTGGCTCGGTGTAACGGCCTTAGCTCGACCCATTTGGTGAAACGGTCTTGCATCACCAATAGCCATGTGTGCCCTTGGGTGGAGCGGGGCAACGCACAGTGCGGTCACCGTGGACAATATTCGAAAAAATTATTATTAATATTAATTATACTAATAAACTTAAATTAACGATCACTAATTATATTTTGATAAACATGCATTAATACTTACCTAGAGTACACTCACGGACATTGATTTGTTCCGTGACCCCTTTCCGCGGGGCAAGGGGAATATAAAGAATATCCGTGGCGCCATCCAGTAGCGACAACCAACCGCCCCTGATTTATCGACCGCTAGATAACATGGGTTAAGGGGATGCTGGTGTTACGTCTGATCGGACAATTAATGACGTAACGACGTTCTCCCTTTTTTTTGTCACCCTGCCTTCACCGGGTTTAACGGGATGAGGGAGTGAATGATCCTTTCGTCAAATCAGATGGAATTTTATGCCTTCCTTTTAATAGAGAGAGTTACAAAATTCGGCGGTAAAGTTCTTGTCTTGTATAAATGAGACACGCAGTTAAAGACGTGTTGTCCTTCCGAAATCAACTACGCGACTGACTGCGGTGGTTCCAATGGTTCCTCTTTGTCCACCTTTCTTCTTTGTGCGTCCGGTGGGCTTCCTGGTATTTTGCAGATAACAACGGTGGCGTGATTTTGATACTACTTCCGCGGTGCTCGTTTGATGCGTCATAATCAACGCTTGCTTATTTAATAGCTTATATCTAGATACCCTGAGCTGAACGTGATATAAAACCGTTCTTAAACTATTACAAAACTCTCTCTTATAATACTTATAATACTATAATACATAATTATTAATAAACTTATAATACTATACTGCTAAACTTATAATAATATATAGATTTCGCAAAAGTATTAATTCATAAAGACATAAAATGTGTAAATGGCATAAGTATCATTCTATAGCTATTACAAATATCATTCTATAACTATTACAAAAATATTCCAATATTAACTAAGTTCATAGAATGTTTGAATACGAGATTACAAAATATTAGTGTAATAACGACTGTAGTGACGCGCTAGTTCCTAATATTAACTTCCTTCAATCTTGCTCTTATCCAGTGAGAAAATCACTAGTCGAGACGTCACACCACCCTCCTTAAGTAACAAATACCGATAATATTTTATGGAGGGATTTGTGCATTTCCATCTAACTTAGTCCTTAAATCTTGAAACGAGTAGACTATTGGTATAGCTTGAGTGGTTTGGGTATTTGTGTTTTCTGGTTGTGCATTACATGCGGCTTCATCGACTGTATTTTCATTTGATCGTGTTTCTTGCTCCGGTTTTGATTGTTCCGGTCTTTTACTTGCAAGATACAATAACAGATGTGTAAATGAACTCCAAATTGCGGCTAGTAAATGTAGGCTACATCCATATGCAGCATGCAATGCATAACCGTGAACTAAAGTGTCAAATATGATTTTGATTAACCGGATTATTATAAATATTCCGAACATACCGGCTGTTGCAGCACCAAAAGTAGTAAAACCGTTCCATATTTTTGCTAAAGTGCTATTATAAATTTTATTTAAGGAGTTTTCGTCCAACAGATTTTGTAGTGAAACTGTGTCTGATGGAATCGGTTGTCCTGTAAAGCCTCGAGCGATGGTATTTAAAACAGCACTTTTTTCAGCGGGGAACATGATATGGTTTCTTAATTCGTCTAAATCCTCTTGAGAGTAAATACCACTAGTGGCTAAAGATTTAGGTGCTAAGTATTTCCAGGAAAGTTTAGTCAACGGTTTGATTTCATGTGGTGGTACTGTCACAGTAGGCATTGGGTTGAATTGTACCCATGTTTCGTCTATGTTATATAGAATTGGAAGAAGTGAATTACAATCTCTAATGGTGTTATGTCGAGTAACAATTCGCGATTTTGGTGTCATGTATAATGATGTATTTCTAAATGAAACCGGCAACTCAGTGTGACAAGTGTTTGTTTTGCGAAGGGAAACTTCAATTGGTATACATTTAATTATGTGTATTGCTTCGCCGGCTGTGACTGCCATGTAGCCAGGCGTTTTCATAATTCGGAATGCGAATTCATCAGGTAATATCGTGGCCAGAGATAACGTATTTTGGATTACCTGTTTTTCCAGCTCACACTTCTGTAGTATTATATCTTGATACAGAGTGGCTATTTGATTCCTGATGTGTCTTTCGACATATATAAATTTGGAGTTCACATAGGCGAACATGTCCAAATTTGTTACAGCAGTCTTTGATTTAGCCTTAAAAGTATTTCCCCTCTGAGTTTCGAAAATAAATAGTTTGGGATGTTCTGTTCCAAATAAAGTATATCCACAAATAGTATGTTTACGAGTTTGTGTGAGAGAGAAGGTTGTGTCGTGTGTTTCTAAGGTGAATATAGTGGTATGTCGCGTATCTAGTAAGCCCTGGAATTTAGTAGCAGTTCCTTCGTATAAAACATCATATGATTCAAACCCGCAAGCTGTCGTCGGTATGCTCCGCCAAAAGGTATATCCATCGTCCGAGTCTATACAAGTTTCTTCGCTCAAATCGCAAACTGTACCAGATTTTAACATTATCTTCCCTGCATCTAATTTTATTGGCGCGTATGAAGTTTTTAGAGAAATTCTTACGGTGGCTTGTACAATCACATCGTCCCACGTGCCGTAATAGTCTGAATACTGAATGCCTTTGCACGTCCCATCTACATTTATTTTCCCTGCCATAGTGACGCTACGGTAATAGGTATTATTAGGTTTTAAGCCGTCTATTATTGATTCTCCTATTTTAAGAAGTCCTTCCTTGTGCATCTGAATACATTTTTCGCGCGATGTTTCTTGTAAATAACTAGCATATCCATTATGTACTGCAGAGATATGGGAGTGCATGCCGCAGTGATATATAGTTCGCATAATTTCTATTTTACATTGTATAACTTCAGTGTGTGAGTAGGCAGATAGTTGTAGTAATTGTACATACGTATTTGCAGTTATGGGCGTATCTATGTTCAAATCGCATTCACCTGATCGGAGTAGAGATATTGTAGTTACGTTGAGGTAGGATCCTCCGCAATCATAAGCAATAATGGCGTTCGCGCCGTAGAGCAAGATTGAAGGTAAGATGACGAAACATGCCTGTAAAATATTATTATTAATATACTTAATCAATCAATATGGTATCAATATGGTATACATCTTATTATTAAATGGGATAATATGTAATATAATAGTATTCACGATATATATATATATATATCTACTCGTCTATGCGCGGAAGTCGGATGCGTTCCGCCCGCAGATTCTACCGCGAATATAATAGTATTCGCGATATATATATATATGTTGTATGCTTATTAAATCTCTAGATCCCGGACTCCGGGACAACGTTTACATTTGATCTGATTAATCACCGTTTTCCTTCATCCAGGGTCTATTGTATGGGTAATCTTTGATAATTTAAGTTTATTAACATGCACCACGCGAGATTTTCCTTTAAAGTTAATTCTGGCATTATTCATTGGTAACATTTCAATAATATCATACGGTCCAGAGTATTGGTCAGAAAACTTGTTTTTTTGGTTTGGTATAGGTTCTTTTAGGAGATAAACCTTGTCACCGGCTTTGAAATTTTGAATATTTACGCGTTTGTCGTAATATTGTTTGCTTTTTTCTTTAGACTTAATTAAATTTTCCCTGGCTGACTCTCGGAAGGAGGTCAGGGTATTAAACAAGTTGATTAAGTAATCTGGATAGGATAATTCCTCATGCTCTTCTAAAATAGTAGTAGAAGAGGGCACCCTAGGAGGATGACCAAATACTAAAGCGTATGGCGTATAGTTAGTACCTTCATGCACGGAGGTGTTATAAGCAAACATAGCAGTCATTATGTGTTCATCCCATTCACTGTTAATGTTAGTGTACATTTTTAGGTACTCTGTTAATACATGGTGCGATCGTTCTATCGAACCGTTAGACTGGGGATAATAAGCGGTGGTGCGACACTGTTTAATTTTGAAATGGGAGGCAATTGCTTTCATTAATGAAGTGAAGAATGTGGGGGCTTGATCTGTTAATAAAATTCGGGGAGCTCCGTAGATACAAATAAAATTTTTTACAAATGCCTCGGCAATTGAGAGGGAATCTGCTCTTTTTAAAGGCGAAGCTACTGAATATTTAGTCAAAAGATCCTGTATTGTCAATATATATGAATTATAATTTCGTGTAATGGGCAAAGGCCCCACAATATCCATAGAGATTTTCTCGAATGCTACTTTCGGGGTGTCAGTTATCAACATGGGTTGCCTAGTTTTTGTTCTCGTTAATTTCTTGATTTGACAGTCTCGACAACCTTTAATATGAGTTTGAATATCTTGTTTCATTGTTGGCCAATAATAGTTTTGACGGAGTCTGTTATAAGTTTTGTTTATCCCTTTATGGCCCCCTACCTTTGTTGCATGCTTTTCATATATTAGATTTTCCCTCTCACTTACCTTTGGATAATGTATTAGGGATTTACAGATTGTTAAAGTTATTGGCTGATCGGATAAAAATCTCTTTAAGTTATTGTATACAAAAATCCACGGTATTGTATCATAAAAATCTGTTTGAGCTATGCTGATAGAAGTTAATCTTAGTTCTTGGATTACATCAACTAAGGATCTCATGCAATTTACAATTCCCATGCGTTCAATTGGCGTACGTTCATTTACTTTAATCGGGAGGGCTATCAAAACTTTATTTTTCTTATCAATCACGCGGGCTCTTTCAAGCATAAGATTATTGTATTTTGGAAGTTTATTCGCTTTCTGATAATCTTTTGCGCCTTTATCCAAAGGGGTACCATCTAAATTTATAAAAATAACATGATTATCTTTCTGCATTAATAGTGAATCGCGAGTCTCTTTTATGTTTAAAAGTTCTTCGTCGCTAAGGGAGTTAGGTTCCGGACTTGTTAACGAATCATCACTTGAATCGTCATTCTCAAATATATTTAGAGGAAATAGTATGGAGGAGTTAGTAGGATTTCTGGACAAAGCGTCGGCTACGGTATTAGTCTTTCCCGTTTTGTAACTTATGTCAAAATCGTACTCTGATAGTTTCAGTCGCCATTTCCACAATCGAGAGTTCGGGTCCTTGATAGAATGTAGCCAAATCAGAGGTTTATGGTCTGTTAAGGATGGTAAAGCGTTGTCCGTAAAGGTAGTGCCTGAAGTATGTTACGCAGTAAACAATTGCGAGACACTCCTTCTCGATAGTTGAATAATTCTTTTCTGCGTCACTTAGAACCCTGGAAGTATAAGTTATTGGCAGGTCTTTTCCGATTGACCCTTGACTCAATACACCACCGATGGCGTATCCACAAGCGTCTGTTGTCAGAATAAAAGGTTTACTAAAATTTGGATACTGGAGAATGGGTTCCTTGCAAAGTTCCTCTCGTAATGTTGTAAAAGCTTTTTCCTGTAATGGAGTCCACACAAAAGGCATATTTTTCTTTAGTAAATCCGTTAATGGTTTTGCGATTTTCGAGAAATTGTTGATAAACCTTCGATAATAACCTGTTAAGCCTAAGAATTGTTTAATGTTTTTCTGATTTTTGGGTGTGGGGAAATTCTTTACTGCGCTAATTTTATATGGATCCGGTCTAACACCTGTAGAACTAATGACGTGCCCTAAGTATATAACTTCATGCCTCAAAAATTGGCATTTTTCAGGTTGAAGTTGTAAGTTAGCTTTTCTCAATCGTTGCATTAACTTATCAATTTTGATCTTGTGTTCCTCTAATGATCTGGCGTACACAACTATATCATCTAAGTATACAAATAATTCATTTCCTTGTAAACCAGCTAGTATATTATCCATAAGTCTCTGAAATGTTGCCGGCGCGTTTTTCAAGCCAAACGGCATTCTTTGGTACTCATAATGTCCATACGGAGTGGAAAAAGCCGTTTTTGCCCTGTCATCTGGGTTCATAGGAATTTGGTGAAAGCCCTGCGCTAGGTCAAAAATAGAAAAATACTTGGCGCTTCCCAATTGATCCAAGATTTCTATTATGTTAGGTAGCGGATATGCATCCCCAACAGTTTTTTCATTTAATTTTCTAAAGTCGATAACCATTCTCCATTTCTTTTCTCCCGCGGTTGATTTTTTGGGAACAATCCAAAGCGGTGCGTTATATGGAGAGGTGGAAGGTTTTATAATATTATCGTTTAGCAATTTATTTACTTGATTATTGATTTCTTCTTTATGGATCGGTGGATATCTATATTGTTTAACATGAATAGGGATGTTGTCAGTGGTAGGAATGGAGTGGCTGGTAACGTTAGAAAATTTTAATTTATCCCCTGGTAAGAAGAAGCAATCCTCATTTTTCTTCAATATGGTTTCTACATGTCTCTTTTCTTCTTCATTTAATTGACTCGAATCTATTAAATTTCTTAGCGTATCATAACGATCTTTGGCTTTCGGTGTCGTATGTCCGATACTTAATTCATTGAAACAACAGAGAGCAGTGGAACTAGAAAAATCAGCGAAACTAGTAGACTCGGTGAGGTCACTTAAATCAGTGGAGAAATCAGTGGAATTAGTAGAATCAGTGGAATTAGTAAAATCGATAAAATCGATAGAATTAGCAAGATGGTAATCATTCAGGTGCATGGGCTTTAGTATTATTGTATAGTCACGCTCAGTGACGTTGTATACTTTTAGATGCCCTTTGCCCTGTGAATTAGCAACAAGCGCCTCACCAAGATATAATCCCTTAATAGGTTCGCAACGCGGTATGTATCCCTCTGTTTTTTCAGGATTAGTAATATTAAAAGATGTGAAATTCTTTTCTTTGCCAGTGGTAAGAAAAACGAGGAAAAGTAATAACTGACTCCAAACCGGCACAAGTGATATATTAATCGACGTTTATTACGTTTCGACCTGAGGTTTAGGTCCTTTTCAAATATATCTATAAATACGATGTGAAGGAACTATTAACAATCATTGAAAGGCGCAAAATTATACATATAAAAATAAAAACTTACATAATTAGCAGTCCAGTAAACAACAAATACAAGATTAAAATATTGATGACAGTGAATCGATATAGATTTCGTTCGATATAAAAGTCGTCTGATGTTGGTGACAGCAAAGGAAGGACTGAGCAAGATTAAGTTCAGCAACGTGACGTACAATACAAAATTATAGCAAACAAATAAAATAAAATAAGAAGGACATAAACCATCATATATAAAATAGAAAAATCGGGTCAATAGTCTAAGATGTAAATAATAAATAAGAGAGGTTTGTCAAGAAGAAGTAAAAGGAATAAATTATAAAATATTAAATAAAATAGAAAACTCGGGTCAATAGTCTAAAATGTAAATAATAAATAAGAAGAGGATGTGTCAAGTAAAATAAAATTATAAATTATAGAATATTAAGGAGTCCGTCGTATATCGCAGTCAAATTCTCCGTGTCTCTTTGGGAGTTGATTGCGAAACTGCATCTCTTGATGAAAAGCATTTCAGCAATCTCCCTTTTTCTTGTATGTGTCTCTTTATGTAAAATTGTAGGATTGTTCCAGTCAAATTCATGGTCATAGGATAATCGATGCTTACTCACGACAGAATGATTCGCGGTATGTTTTTTGACATCATTCTGGTGTTCCTTTAGTCGGGTAATCAGGTGTCGTTTCGTTTGCCCTATGTAGCATGCGTTGCAATTCAAGCAATTAATTTCATAGACTAATTCAGTTTGTTTAAGAACGCATAGATTATCCTTGCCCTTCTTTATGATTACATCCAATCTATTACCGATAGAGTACAGCACTTTAAGATTGGCATTCGTTAAGATGCGTTCAATGTTTCTTCCAACTTCTTTCGAAAACGGAATGACAATGCAGTTATTTGCATCGAAAGCAATGTTGTCGTGAGAATTATTGCGTCTGTGCTGTAGCTCCTTGAGTCTTTTATTAATATGATGGTTTATGAGCAGTTTTGGGTAGAGATTATTGCGTAGAATTGTTTGATCAATACAATATTTCTTTGGTGGAATCTCTCGTCGGACAGTAAGATAGCTCTATCCACAAGGTTCGTAATGGTGTTTTGTTTGTATTTGAGCGGGTGATTAGAGAAGAAGTTTAAATATCTTCCAGAAAAGGTCGGTTTGCGGTACCAATTCGTAATCAGAGTGTCGTTATCTCTAATGATGATCGTGTCAAGGAAGGAAATGGAAAAATCTTTTTCAATTTCGTGGGTGAAATGTAGTCGAGGGTGATAATTGTTGAAAACATCGAGAATCATGCTAATTTTTGATGTGGGAGCGATCATAAGTTTAGTAATATTAAATGAGACTGGTAACACCGTTCGAGCAGGTACTTCTATTTTTTCTTCGTCATAAAATGGGATAATCATATTTCCAATGATCAAATTCTTTTTATTAAAATCTAAAACAGCGTTATTGTCTCTTAAAAATTCAGAACCAAAAATTCCGTCGCTTGGGATAGGTACGTCATCTTTCACTATGTTAAACTTTGTTACTTTACCCAATATTGTAAAAGTTACAGATCCCTGTGTCGTAACGGGGTTTTTGGTAATACCTCTTAGAGTTAAAACATCGCTTAAATCTATAGGAATATTATTCAAAATTTTAGATTTAATTATGTTTATGACAGAACCAGAATCGATCATAAAACTACAATATCCTTTTATATGTTTATTAGTTAATATTATTTTTGGCAAAGGAGTGGTTACCCCTGGGTTTGCTACCACTACCGTTGCGTCTGGAATAAATTTTGTAACCTGATTACCGTTAATAAAGCTCAACCCTCGGTTATTATTGGTTCCGCCAGTACTTCTATCGGGAGCGCTGTTGTTCGGGCCGTGTCCCCCGTCGCGCTCGCTATCGGGCGACCTTCTGAGTTTCCCGTATTTTGTATGGAATTTCGGTATGCTAATTTTTTGCAGTTGGATATGTTATGTCCAGGGAATTTACAGTATCGACAAACATCAGGAGAATTTGGACCTGGTTGACCGGGAATTAGTGGTTTAATCCAGGGTTGCGACACCGGGTTGGGATTTTTTAATATTGATTTCGGGGGGGCGGTATCTTGGATCTTTAGACTTGGAATATCTGAACGAGGTAGAGGATTAACCTTTTGGGAATGTTGCAGGGTTTGAAAAAACCCGGCTTTTTTTAAAAAAGACCAGCCCAGTGGGTTTTATTGGGTTTTATTGGATTTTTTCGGGTTTTATTGGGTTTTTTCGGGTTTTATTGGGTTTTTTTGGATTTTATGTATTTTTACTTTTTACAGTCCACTAATGATTAATCAAATTTGCAATCAATTGATAATTCTGTGAATTAATCTCTTATGAATTTCTATTATGAATTAATTTGATTTATTTAATTTAAGTTAATTTATTAATGTAATAGATGTATTTTTATTTATTTACTTATTTTTTAAGGAAGTTTAAGGTCGTTAAATCCTATTTAAAAAAAACATAAAGACGATAACTCGCATATTTTGACAATTGTGTATATGCGATGGAGGGGTTAATGATGTAATTAGTAATAATAACAGCGTCCAATTATAAAAAGGCCATGTTAAATCGATAATTGAATTTATTGTTGCCCCTTTTTCATGATGCCAATTGGTTCTCTCGTTGCGTTTCCTTCATGAGTAACTATTATTACATATTTTGACAGTTATCAAAGCGTTAATAGTAACATTACAATATTAATTGCACAATATAAATTACAATATCAATTGTACAATGTAAAGATTAAGAAATAGCACGCGCGAAGCGCGTACCTGTAATGTCTAGTAATATTACAAAGGTAAAAAATAAACGAAAAACTAAATAGCGCACGTGAAGCGCGCGTCTGTATTGTCTAGTTTCTCTCGATCTTCGATCGTTGAACGTCGAAAATTTCGACTTTCTATTTTCTTTGATCGTTCTGTCAGCAAACGCGCTTTGTGGCCTCGCGACAGTCGCAACCGGCGTGAAACAAATGAATCGAATTATAAACCAACTTCTTTTGCCGAGATACTCAAGAACATCTCATCAGTTTCAGTTCAACAGTACTACTGTTGCAGTAGACATCGTCGTTGCAGTAGATATCGTTTTACAGTTAAAAAATATCAAATATTTATAAACTGTATTTAACCGCACCTTTCAAATAGTTGCTTTTTGTTGAAATTTTACGTACCATTATGTCAAAAGGATGTGGTAGAAAAAGTGCCAGTGAATGGTCCGAAGTTTTAAAAATAGATGGCGATTCGAAATGTAACTGCAAGTATTGCAATAAGCAAATTAGTTGCAAAATTGAGAGGATTCGAGCTCATTTACAAAAATGTAAAGCTCGAAATGGCAAAGAAAATAATGAAACGAATAAAGTCTCATCATTGTTGGAAAAATCCCAAGCACGAATGATATCTGGAGAAATTGGTAAAATTATTTAGAAATTATTATTACTATAATTAATTTGATTCTTGCAACTGTTTGAAAATTGTTCAAATATCCTGTTCCATAACAATCATGCATATGAAGACTTTTAACTTTTAACTAAAAACTCTTATAGCGAATTTGATTGGACGCACTAATTCAGTGTACATTAAAACCGTCGTACAATTGATATAGATATGTGATACATAGTATATGTGATTAATATATATTATATATAAATATAGAAACGAATTAAATCGTGTAATCCATAGTATATTTTATTGGGCTGTTTGGTAAAATATGCGTTTTAAAATTTGAAATAATTGTATTTCACTTTTACACTTGGATTAGATCAGTGTATAACGGCTTTAATGTGCACTGAGTGCGCACTAGTGCGTCCAACCGAATTTGCTATTAGCCTAACTCAAAATTTTAGTTTCAAATTTTCCTTCAGCTATAAATTCTAAAACAGTTTATGTAAAAACCAGAAGATAAAAGCATATTAATAAAAAGCATAGTAAATAATATTTTAATTTAATTCATTAAAATACATTTATTCTTAATTTCAAATTTATTTCAAATTTATTTTAATTAATTAATTTAATATTAACATTTTGTTAGTTATCAATTTATCTAATTTCGAAAGAACAAAAAGTGCAAATTGTTTAAATAATTCTATAATTATCAAATAATTTATATTTGTTTAAAGATGCTATATATTATGTTTAATTGATTTTATCACATATCTATATAATATACTAAACAAAAAACATAATAACAGGTACTTAATATTCATTTATTTAGAGGAAAATCAAGAGGAAACAAATATCCATGATTCATCTCAAGTTAAAAAAAGAAAAGTTCAAAATGCAATTACTGATTTTGTTATTAAAACTACAAACAGCCAACGAGCACAAATCGATCAAAGTATTGCAGAATTTTTTTACGCAGCTAACCTTTCGTTTAATGCTGCGCAACTAAAAAGTTTTGAAAAAATGATCCAAAATTTACGACCAGGTTATAAACCTCCTTCATCAAATATGATCGGAGGACAGCTTTTGGATATATATGATCGGAGGACAGCTTTTGGATATTACTTATGAAAAATTCGAAATCGATCTTAAAGAAAAGCTAAAATCAAAAAGTTTAACACTTACAATAGATGGTTGGTCGAATGTTCGTAATGACTCTATCCAGGCAATAAGTTTGCATACAAGTACTAAAAGTTTTCTTTTTGATGCTTACGACTCTGGATCGGAGAAGAAAACTGCAAAAAGATGCGCTGAGGTTGTGGAAGCTGTTGTAAAAAAATGCGAAGAAAAGTACGACGCAAAGATTTTTGCCGTGGTCACGGATAATGAAAATAAAATGTCCAAAATGTGGCAAATTTTAAGAGAAAGACAACCAAAGTTGATTGCGTACGGATGCTCGGCACATCTCTTAAATTTAGTAGAAAAAGATGTAACGCCTCAGACCATATTGAAGCAAATTATTAAAGTACAAAAATATTTTCGTAATGTACATCAAGCACATGGATGGCTCAAGGAGAAAGATGGCCTTATGCCACAAATCCCTAACGAAACCAGATGGAATTCGCATCCAGAATGCGTCAGGACCTTCGTCGTAAATTACCACAAGTATAGAGAAATTGCTCTGGTACAAGATAAAGAATTCGATGAATCGATTGCAAACATTTTAAATAATATGGGAATTTATAGCGAATCGGTATACTTAGAAAAACAACTATCGACAATCGTTTCAGCATTAAACATACTACAGCGTGAGTCAACATTTATATCGGAGGCAGTCGAAATATGGTCTAAGTTATTAAATGAAGAAGTTTTAGAATCGTATAAAAGCTTTTTCCAAAGGCGATTCAATCAAGCGATCACATCGGTTCATCTATTAGCGCACATGATGGATCCGAAATTTAACGGACAACATCTGAGCCCCGAACAAGAAGATATCGCTGAGGAGTGGATATCTAACAATTATCCTGAATATCTTCCAAGGCGTCACTGGCGCTTTGTGAATTATATTTAAAAAAAGGCTAACATGATTTGGTTTTCCCCGTATCTAACTATTTGTTTTGCTTTTTATTATATGAAAAACGTTATCACCTGAGTTTGTCAATCCTCGATAATGTGTTCGGATAAATTTTTTCATTGTGTAGTTGCATTAATTTCCACACCGCACGAAACTCTGTTAAATATACCTAGAGGATCTAGCGAGGAATTGAATGTTTGTTCTTTTCAAAATTGTTGTCTATGTCTCTGCGCATTCGGATCCAATTGAACACGACTTTTTTTCCAACTTTTGGAAAACCTGGTCTAAGGTCGAAAACTGCGAAAACATCGAAATTGGATAGAATAAAAGATACAAAGTTGTCACAACAAGATTTACCCAGCGTTTTGGCGCAGCCTAAGGACGGAATATGCAATGAGGATTGAATACAATCTAAAGACAAAAAAATACAGTTAATCGAAAAGGTCTCACGCGTCCATTGTAATTACGTTCGCGTACTTGACCGAATGGCCTACATCATTTCTTATTATCATTTAACCACCAAACTATTATTGTATGTATACCAAAATCATGTAAACTGTTCTTTATTGTAATGTATATATGCAAGGGGATTTTTAGTTTTATTACTGATTTAATTTATTGAATTATTTTTTAAATTTAACGTTAAGTTATGAGTCTATTGGGTTTTTTTTTTTTTTATATATTTTTTGGTTTTTTTTTCATTAACGTAGAGGAACCACACTTAGTGAGAATGTTTTTTTGGGGTTATCCACCTCCTATGGTGCGCAGAATACAACCGGCCCGGAGCCCCTCGGTGTTAAATTGGGCTGGGACCCACCTCGTCAAACCCCTGGGAATGTTGACGCTCACGTGCTTTTTCTGCATCTAAAGTTTTCGAAATCTTAACGGCCCACTCGATAGCTTCATCTAAATTATGAATTTGTCTGTGCTCCATACGAGTTATTATATTTGATGGCAAACCATTAATAAAAGCTTCTAACACTTCTTCATCGATCTCTCTACGTGTGTGGAGCGGGTTCGGTGGCGAGAGGCGTTTGAAATTGCGTTTGGACTTAATTAGGCGTTATAACTATTCCAAGTTCTAATTAGGGGGTCTTAGATTTCAATCATCGTTTTTGATTCCCTCCCGGGGCGCGTATATGTCAAGAATTGTTTTTTCAGTTGGGTTAATGTTTTTATCCTCCCGGCATATTTCAAAATTGTTTCAGTTGGTAATTTATAAGTATTAGCAAGCTCACCTCGATACTGAGCAATTGATTTATTTGGTGCAAATATAGTTTTTAATTTGTCTAGTAGATCAACGACACGAGTATACATATTTCCTTCGACAACTTGATAAGCATCACCTTCTAATTTATTAACAATAAATTGTACCAATTGAGGTTCTTGCACGGAGGATAATAAGTCACGAGCACGTTCACAGGAGCGAGCAAATTGAAACACAGAGATTTTATATCCATCGTA
This sequence comes from Crematogaster levior, assembly GCA_901521435.1. Classification (NCBI taxonomy): domain Eukaryota; kingdom Metazoa; phylum Arthropoda; class Insecta; order Hymenoptera; family Formicidae; genus Crematogaster; species Crematogaster levior. Next base: position 80,366 of record CABEGB010000759.1, read on the forward strand.
AACAGGGATATTAGCAACTACGTCTTTTAACTTTAGAGTTGGCAATGATACTGGTACATCGTCTTGAATTGGCACATCCTGGTATTCTCCAAAAGCGGATGCAGCTCGCGAATTTTCATTTACACGTTGTTCCAACATATTTATTTGTTCCGGTAATTTTCTCAATTGAGATAGTTCACTTTGTATTTGAGAGAGTACTTGCACGAGCGATTTCGCGTCGATAGCCTCGCCGGTACGTTTTCTCCATTTCTTCGCGTTCGCGTTGCAAGGATTGATGTTGCGCGCGCAGCTGCTTTTCGCGATCGTCTAATTGTTTTTGTCTTATTTCGAATTCGGCTTCGGCTGTCGCCGATCCGTGAACGAGTTGAATGTGCCATTTCAAGATATAAGAAAAATAATTTACAGATTACAAATAAACGATAAAATAAATGATAAAATTTGGTACCTGGAATATTATTAACGAAATGATTTGACGGTAGATCACAATTACCATCCCACCGCTGCCACCAAATTAATATGTTACGTCTGATCGGACAATTAATGACGTAACGACGTTCTCCTTTTTTTTTTTGTCACCCTGCCTTCACCGGGTTTAACGGGATGAGGGAGTGAATGATCCTTTCGTCAAATCAGATGGAATTTTATGCCTTCCTTTTAATAGAGAGAGTTACAAAATTCGGCGGTAAAGTTCTTGTCTTGTATAAATGAGACACGCAGTTGAAGACGTGTTGTCCTTCTGAAATCAACTACGCGACTGACTGCGGTGGTTCCAATGGTTCCTCTTTGTCCACCTTTCTTCTTTGTGCGTCCGGTGGGCTTCCTGGTATTTTGCAGATAACAACGGTGGCGTGATTTTGATACTACTTCCGCGGTGCTCGTTTGATGCGTCATAATCAACGCTTGCTTATTTAATAGCTTATATCTAGATACCCTGAGCTGAACGTGATATAAAACCGTTCTTAAACTATTACAAAACTCTCTCTTATAATACTTATAATACTATAATACATAATTATTAATAAACTTATAATACTATACTGCTAAACTTATAATAATATATAGATTTCGCAAAAGTATTAATTCATAAAGACATAAAATGTGTAAATGCATAAGTATCATTCTATAGCTATTACAAATATCATTCTATAACTATTACAAATATCATTCTATAACTATTACAAAAATATTCCAATATTAACTAAGTTCATAGAATGTTTGAATACGAGATTACAAAATATTAGTGTAGTAGCGACTGTAGTGACGCGCTAGTTCCTAATATTAACTTCCTTCAATCTTGCTCTTATCCAGTGAGAAAATCACTAGTCGAGACGTCACAGGAGTATCTCGCCGATCTAGCCGAACGCTCAGCGCGTTCACTCGCGCTGAGCCTATCGAGGTACTTATTGGCTCCGATCTTTATGGCGAAATAATTCGCGACGGAAATCGACGGGAGCGGTCGGCCAACCGATAGCGCAAAATACCATTTTTGAATGAATCCTTTCAGGTCCGACGGCGCTTCCGCATTCGGCGCAACCAGCGACTGTTCAATATTGTTCACATGCGACATCGTTATCGAAAGCGGAGATCCTCTCTCTTGACCAGGGATTGAGACGGTTCTGGAAACTCGAGGAAATTCCCCAGTCAGACCGTGCTCATGCCGGACGAGCAACGTTGTGAGGATCATTTTATAGCGACACACTCGCGTTGCGCTGATGGCAGATATGTTGTCCGCCTTCCGTTCAAAGATGGTCCCCCAATTAATATCGGTCATTCTCGCGACACCTCAGCTCGCTGTCTCCGCGGTTTTCTCCGTAAATTGAAAAATTTTCCCACCATTTATAAAGAATATTGCGATTTTCTCCGCGAGTACGAGGAACATGGACACATGCAGAGAACCTCGATTCCCGCGGAGCCATCTCAATGCGTCTACATCCCTCACCACCCGGTTATTCGCGACAGCAGCAGCACCACGCGCTTGAGAGTAGTTTTCAATGCGTCGAGTCTCACCTCGAATTCTACCTCTCTCAATGACCACTTGCTCACAGGTCCAAAATTGCAAATTGACTTACCCACGGTCGTCATGCGTTGGCGGCAATTCCGATACGTCTATTCCGCTGACATTGCTAAAGTGTATCGACAAATTCGCGTCGATGCACGTGACGTTAATTATCAACGAATTTTGTGGGCCGATAGCGAGTCAGAAAGCGATTATCAATTAACCACCGTCACGTACAGAACCGCGGCCGCTCCGTTTCTGGCTCTCCGAGTGCTGCGTCAACTTGCAGGATGAAGGACACTCGTTCCCTTTGGCTGTGGCAGTGCTTCGAGACCACATTTACGTGGACGATCTTTTGTTTGGAGCTGACAACGTTCAGATTCTCTGACAAACACGCGATCAGGTGTGTGAATTACTCGGTAAGGGTCATTTTCAATTACGAAAATGGTCTAGTAACTCGTTGCAACTTCTCGATGATATTCCCACGGAGGATCATGGGCTCGCTTGTAGCAAAACATTGCAGAGCTGACGAGATGCTCAACATCCTCGGAATCCGCTGGGTTCCATCTCGTGACGTTTTCCAATTTCACGTCTCCATCCCTTCAACTTCTTTTCGAACTAAACGCTCAATTATGTCTATCATCGCAAGACTGTTCGATCCTTTAGGCTGGAGCGTTCCTGTTACAATTCCGGCTAAAATCTTTTTGCAAAGATTGTGGCAACTGCGAGCGGGGTGGGACATACTCCGACGACATACTCCCTCCAAATCTAACCGGGGATTGGATCTCGATTGAGGACTCATTAAAATCAATTAACAATCTTCAGATAAATCGGTGGGATAAGCGAGGCGCCGATACCATTGATTGCGAAGTACATGGCTTCTCAGATGCGTCTATTCATGCCTATGCCGCTTCTGTTTATTTACGAGTCCAATCGCTCTCCGGTGAAATCTCTTCAACGCTTCTCATAAGCAAATCAAAGGTCGCACCTCTAAAGCCGTTAACAGTGCGGCTCGAACTAGCTGCCGCGGTTTTATTATCGCGCTTACTTGAATTTGTTATTCGCTCTCTCTCCCTCTTGGGAGTGCCTTGTTTCTGTTGGACAGATTCCATGGTAACACTCGCGTGGGTCGCACCCATCAAAATGGAAGACGTTTGTATCAAACCGAGTGACAGAAATTCAATCTTGGGTTCCGGCTGCCTCATGGCGACACGTTTCAACTCATGAAAATCCCTCGGATTGTGCCTCACGAGGCATCCTTGGAAGTCAACTCGCTTCTAACGCTGTGGTGGCATGGTCCGGCGTGGCTGTGTCGCCCGCGATCAGAATGGCCAACGCCTATAAATCTCACTTTAATCGAATTCTCTCTCGAGCAAAATGAAACCAAGACTACGCATCTCGTCAAACCAAGGGAGATCTGGGATCTCTCGAGACAATTCTCATCTTGGCCACGGCTTCTCCACGTTACTGCATACGTAATGCGCTTTATATCTCGCATTAGAGCCCGAATTCTTTCATCAGCCGGAGGTGTCCAGAGCTCGTCTTCCATCTGTGCTAGCGAGATTCGCACCACAAGAACCTTCTGGCTCACTCAGATTCAAAGAGAATTGTTTCCTCTCGAAAGAGATGCTCTTTTCGATATATAAACTAATCGACCTCTCTTTTCAAAGAGTGTCTTGCTCTCGCTGAATCCGTTCGTCGACGAGTTCAAAATAATTCGCGTTGGCGGGCGGCTTTCGCGCGCTTCCATTTCATTGCAAACCAGGCATCCCGTTATCTTAGCATCGCGCCCGTTGGTGGACTTAATCGTTCGACACGCTCACCTGCGCGCGCTTCACGCGGGCACCCAGCTCACGCTCGCAACATTGCGCCAGGAGTTTTGGCTCATTCGAGCTCGCAGCATAGTCAGAGCAGTCATAGCGACATGCGTCGTTTGCGCTCGAGAGAGGGCAGCCGTTCCTACACAACTCATGGGAGATTTGCCCTCCGTTCGAGTATTTCCTTCCTCGCGCGCATTTCTAAATTGCGGACTAGACTATGCGGGCCCGATTCGAGTCCGCGCCGCGTCCGGCCGGGGGGTGACATCTCGCAAGGCGTACATAGCCGTCTTTGTATGCATGACTACGCGTGCGATACACCTTGAAATTGTGGACGGCTACTCCACCGCTGCATTTTTGAGAGTTTATTCCCGGTTTATCGCTCGGAGGGGTCTTCCGAACTCAATCTATTGTGACAACGGCACAACGTTTGTTGGCGCCGACAAAGAAATGACCCTTGCATTTCGCGCGGCACTTCGCGATCCTGATCTTCAGGGTCGCACTGCATCAGACTGTGTCACCTGGCACTTCATACCTCCGTCCGCGCCCCATTTCGGCGGGTTGTGGGAGGCGGGGGTACGGAGTGTCAAACACCATCTTCGGCGCCTTCTAGGAGCTCACACGCTGACGTTCGTGGAGATGGCCACTCTCTTGTGCAATATTGAGGCGTGTTTGAATTCACGCCCTTTAGCACCTCTTCCGGACACCTGTGATGAATACGAGCCTTTAACGCCGGGGCATTTCCTCATTGGGAATGCTCTGACACTACGTCCCGAACCGTCAATTCTCGATGTCGGAGAAACTCGCTTAACCCGGTGGCAATTGGTGCGTCAGATCACGGAGCGGTTTTGGCACATTTGGCAGAATGACTATATAAACACCTTGCAGCAGCGCACAAAGTGGAAGCGCAAAATTCAGCAAGATCTCTGTGTAGGTCAGTTGGTCTTGGTTCGAAACGATCTCCTTCCCCCTTGTAAGTGGGAGTTAGGTCGCATAAAGCAATGCCATCCGGGTCTTGACGGGCTGACTCGCGTTGTCACCGTAAAAACGGTGAATTCAGAGTATAAACGACCTCTGAGCAAGTTGTGTCTTTTGCCGATTGAGGTGGAACGATCGGTGAGCGTAGCCACTTGTAAATCCTCGTACGAAGGATAAATCTACCAGCCGCCTCGACACTCGCTCTTGTGTCATACTGTTCACAATTTCGAAACGAGGGTTTCGAGGCGGGCGGTATGTTTCGGTTTATAAGTAGATTAAATTTAGTCTGGAATCACTCGATTCATATTCAGTGAGAAGGTTTATTTTATTATAATTTGCGCTGTCCTTAGTCATGTACTTGCTAACCATTTTCAGAATATTCTCGATCACATTCCTCTCTCTTCGGAATGTACTCTGCGTGTCATGTTTACTATTGTCTCGGTAAAGCTTGTTTTTGTGAGCACATCGCTTCAAGGCCGCTCCCAGCAGGACATTCCAAGCTTAGCGATTCCCTCTTACGCGTAAGAAAGTTTCGGTACCCGATCGGCGCTCCAATTACTGACGACGTTAGAACGCTACGAGAGAGCCCACGGTCGAGACGTGTTCGTTTCCGAGACCCGCTGTAAAACCGAGACTAAAACCGAGTGTGAATATTACTCGCGAGTGCGCATCCACTCTCGTGGAATGAAAGAGAGATTTATAAGTGTGGACATTGAGATACTGTAATAAATTGAGATTATCATTGCCGTGAATCTCAAGCCTGTGCATTTTTTTTTCGGCATTCAGATCTCACGCTCCTTGCGCACGTTTCATTCGCACTCTTGCTCCCTCATATGCTCATCACTCTATCCTCCCTCTATCTCTTAGACCAGTGTTTGCATAGGGCAAACCAGCGCTCCTACGCACTCTCTTCTTCCTCTCGCTCTTTCGCTCGCGGTCTCTCTGAGCGAATCCAGCCTTGTCTCTCATTGCTCGCGACCAATCTCAGCCGATCGCGAACAAACGGTATGTTAATCTGCAAGGAGCGTGAAATATAAGTAGAAATTTACATTGAAATTTTCTTCTTAATATGGCATATTTCACGGTCAAAGAGAATTTAATATGTGTTTATCACACGTCGCCAATGGAAAAGACGTTCTTACTATGTTTACCAGTTATTGCGATAAATATTATCACATGCCTCGGTGGTCGAATTGGTATGACACCCGCACGGAATGGGGGAGTTCCAGGTTCGAATCCTGGCTGAGGTAATATTTTTCGCAATAAATTATTTATCTGAAGAGAATGGAGGGTCTTATTAACACCAACATTTGTAATCATGTTGATTCTAAGTTGGTGATTGTGTTGCGTTTTAAAGTACGACTGTGTCGGCCAGTGTTCCGATTAGGGACCGGTTTTTCTGCGCATGTGCGGCCATCCGACATCAGTAAAGTATCCTATACAGCTAAAAAGAGGCACCTGCGTTACCCTATTACATTAAAAGTTATACAAATTTTTTTTATATTAAAAAAATAAAATATATACAGGGTGTCCCATTATAAAACATCCAGTCGAATATTTCGAAAACCAAGCCCGGGAGAAAAATTTTTCAGACAAAAGTTATTTGGTTTCGAGGGGCCCATAAGATGATACCATTGGTTTGACCTTGAAGAATTATTTGAAAGTTACATGAAAGTCACCTCAATTTTTTTAAATGGCATCCCCTATTTTTTATTACATATTCTTGTAGCTGACCTCGAGAGCTTTCCAAAACACTATAATAAAGTATTTTTTCATGAAGTATGTTCCGAGTTATAAAGCTTGAAATAATTTCTTAATTTTACATAAACTGTAAAATATCTCGTAAAATATTTACTTTTCGATGACCTTATCTCAATACTTTTATGCACAGAATAATGAGAGGAATCAATTGGTGTAAAGAAAACACATAGTTGTTTTTAAGAAAAAATATGTAATTGTTAGTTACAAATTACATATTTTTTCTTAAAAACAACTATGTGTTTTCTTTACACCAATTGATTCCTCTCATTATTCTGTGCATAAAAGTATTGAGATAAGGTCATCGAAAAGTAAATATTTTACGAGATATTTTACAGTTTATGTAAAATTAAGAAATTATTTCAAGCTTTATAACTCGGAAAATACTTCATGAAAAAATACTTTATTATAGTGTTTTGGAAAGCTCTCGAGGTCAGCTACAAGAATATGTAATAAAAAATAGGGGATGCCATTTAAAAAAATTGAGGTGACTTTCATGTAACTTTCAAATAATTCTTCAAGGTCAAACCAATGGTATCATCTTATGGGCCCCTTGAAACCAAATAACTTTTGTCTGAAAAATTTTTCTCTCCCGAGCTTGGTTTTCGAAATATTCGACTGGATGTTTTATAATGGGACACCCTGTATATATATATATATAAATAATAATATATATAAAGTATGTTCTATATATAATTTTATGATTTTATAAATATTAATTATAATAAAAAAATAAGAGGAAAAGGGAAAAAAAAGGTTATATTCTTAAAATAAAATAAACTGTATATAAATGAAATAAAACTATTTTATTTATGGCAGAAATCTCAAAGAATACCAACATTCGTTGCAAGGGTAAGGAAAACTGCCAAAAACCTTACCAGTATTCATACAACAAAACAATGTTATTAATTAAATAATAAAAATAAATACATATAAAATAAAAATCTTAACTATATTAAAACAAAAATAAAATTAAAATGACAATTATTAATCAAATTTGGAAAGCCATCTATCTTTAATTTACAATTAACAAAAAAATATTGCACAATATCATTGGCTTTCCTTAGGTACTTATGTAGCATAAATCATATAATATTTAAATAAAAACAAATAATAATCTCTGAAAAATACAAAACAATATTAATTATGATTATAATTATATATAATTAACATATAACATATATATATATAATATATATGTATATATTATACAGGGTGATTCAGAACGACTTAGTTGTCCGGGCACAGACGTATTCCTGAGTGAATTCTGAGACGATTTTTCCTTTGCCAAAATTTTATTTGAAGCTTAGATTTTGAGTTATTAATGAAAATAGTTAGTGAATCGTGAGCCGCGTACGAGAGGTAGGCAGGGACGGCGCAAGCCGCGATTCACCGTTACACGCGGGCGCTTACGCGAGGTGCCCGCTGCGATCAGCTGACGTAGCAGGCCCAAATACACATACACACACATCTCTCTCTCTCTCTCTCTCCCTCTCTCTGTCCCTTTCTCTGTCTCTCTCTTTGTCCCTCTTTCTCTCATACACACACGCACACGCATACACACACATTCACTTACCTTATCAAATTCGATGTCTTCGTATACCGCTTGACGGATAAATAATTCCATTCGAAATTAACAATAACACACACGTCTTATTTTACACGTATTTTACACGTAATGCAAATCCACGATAATACACACGATTGAGGATACGATATTTTTTTTCTTTCACGTATGTCAACACTTTTTTCGTATCGAATTTATTCACGCTTTTAAGTGATTTATAAATCGAGTCAATACTATTAATCACTACCGAGTAATCTCACTTCGCGGCTTATTTTTATAATTAAGAAACAATACACACATTGCACACAATCACAGTATAATCCACACAGCATGCATGTCCAAAAGATGTACAGAGGACATTCCAATAAGAATATCTTTCAGAGATACGATCTCTTTGGGATGTGTCCTACAAACGTTTCCTGGATATGCAAGCTGTGTAGGAATTAATCCGCGAAACTTTTTGTCTTGTACGAAGTCTGTCACGTATCAGTACTTTCACACACTCACACTCGACTCGAATAAATCTGTTCGTTGCTGTTAATTACTACGGATTAATTTTATTCAGCGACCGACAACGATCCGAAGAAAGAAACGCGTTTACACGACACACATAACGCCCGGTACGCGATGCGACTGTAGCATCGTCTCAGCTGTTTCAAAAAACATAACCTGCTACAGTCGCATCGCGTACCGGGCGTTACGTGTGTCGTGTAAACGCGTTTCTTTCTTCGGATCGTTGTCGGTCGCTGAATAAAATTAATCGGTAGTGATTAACAGCAACGAACAGATTTATTCGAGTCGAGTGTGAGTGTGTGAAAGTACTGATACGTGACAGACTTCGTACAAGACAAAAAGTTTCGCGGATTAATTCCTACACAGTTTGCATATCCAGGAAACGTTTGTAGGACATCCCAAAGAGAGATCGTATCTCTGAAAGATATTCTTATTGGAATGTCCTCTGTACATCTTTTGGACATGCATGCTGTGTGGATTATACTGTGATTGTGTGCAATGTGTGTATTGTTTCTTAATTATAAAAATAAGCCGCGAAGTGAGATTACTCGGTAGTGATTAATAGTAATGACTCGATTTATAAATCACTTAAAAGCGTGAATAAATTCGATACGAAAAAAGTGTTGACATACGTGAAAGAAAAAAAATATCGTATCCTCAATCGTGTGTATTATCGTGGATTTGCATTACGTGTAAAATACGTGTAAAATAAGACGTGTGTGTTATTGTTAATTTCGAATGGAATTATTTATCCGTCAAGCGGTATACGAAGACATCGAATTTGATAAGGTAAGTGAATGTGTGTGTGTGTGTGTATACGTGTGCGTGTGT